>ML260390.1:0-26377 GCA_005239495.1 Nicotiana undulata | reverse complement strand
GTGCCGAGTGATTGTGAGGTTATGCACGAGGGGACATTCAGTGCCGAGTGTTATTATATATGCACGAGGGGACATTCCGTGCCGAGTGATGGTGAGGCTATGCACGAGGGGACATTCCGTGCCGAGTGTTATTTTATGCACGAGGGGACATTCCGTGCCGAGTGATTGTGAGGCTATGCACGAGGGGATATTCTGTGCCGAGTGTTATTTTATGCACGAGGGGACATTCCGTGCCGAGTGATTGTGAGGTTATGCATGAGGGGTCATGCCGTGTCTTTTGTTGTTCCTTATCTGTTGAGAAGTTAAATTCCTGCCTTTATTTCTTTGACATATCAGTTACTGCCCTGTTCTACCGTGCTAGAAATTGTTGCCCCTTTTACCCCCAGCGTGTCCTCCCCGTATCTGTCTTAGTTGCTTATTTCCGTCGATATTCTCCTATTATTATATAGAATTGCACAGGTACATATATTGTTGTCAGCCTAGCCTCGTCACTACTTCGCCGAGGTTAGGCTCGGCACTTACTCAGTACATGGGGTCGGTTGTACTGATGCTACACCTGCACTTCTTTATGTTGTGCAGACTACGCAGCCAAACCTGGTGATCACTGACGGTCGGAGCATCTCATCAGTTCATACAGGAGACATCAAGGTAGACCCGCAGACGTTCGTGGGCCTTGACGTCACCTTCTACTATTCACTTTCGGCTCTGTCTTACTTTGTGTTTCAAAGACAGTCCTATGTACTTATTTTCAGACCTTTTGTTTGTAGTAATCTCTTAGACAGTTCGTGAGTACGTGACACCAGTCCTGGGATTTGTATATGGGTTTTACTTCGAAATTGCTATGTTATTTTTGGCTATTTGTTAACCTTCCTATTGTTGACCACCGATGCTTTAGTTATCTTATCTGTGCTAGTTGTTAATGTATTTTATTTAGTTCAAATGTTGGCTTGTCTAGCGGGTTCAACGTTAGACGCAGTCATGGCCCGAAGGTTGGATTTCGGGTCGTGACACTCAATTTGGCCATTGACATGAATATCCAGGAATTGCTGGTAACTGGTGATTCAGACCTTCTAGTGCATCATGTTCAAGAGAGTAGGCTTCTAAGAATACCAAAATATTACCATATCTATATCATGTGAAAGAATTAATGAAGAGGTTCACAAAGATAGAGTTCAGACATGTCCCGAGAATCCAGAATGAGTACGCAGATGCATTGGCCTCCTTGTCTTCCATGATACAACACCTGGACAAAAATTTCATCGACCCTATTCCAGTAAGGATCCATAATCAGCCAGCTTATTGCGCTCACATTGAAGAAGAAACGGATAAGAATCCGTGGTTCCATGATATCAAGGAATACTTGGCAAAATGAGAGTACCCAGAGCATGCAAACCATACACAGAAGCGCACACTCCGAAGATTATCCAACCATTTCTTCCAAAGTGGAGGAATTCTGTACAGAAGGACTCCCCCTAGGATTATTACGATGCGTTAACATCAGAGAAGCTTCCAAACTGCTCGAAGAGATACATTCCGGAACTTTCGAACCATATATGAATAGTTTTGTTTTAGCCAAGTAGATTCTAAGAGCAGGATATTTTTGGATGACTATGGAAACAGACTGCATTAGGTATGTCTAGAAGTGTCATCGGTGCCAAATACATGCAAACATGATACGGGTGCCACCAAATGAACTCAATGCAACAAGTGCACCTTGGCCTTTTGCCGCTTGGGGAATGGATGTAATCGGTTCGATTGAGCCCGTCGCTTCAAACTGGCACAAGTTCATCCTATTGTCCATACACTACTTCACAAAATGGGATGAGGCTGCATCTAACAAAGCTGTAACCAAATCGCAGATTTTTTTAGGGATCGTATTGTCTGCCGATTTTGGGTACCAGAATCCATCATCACCGCCAACGCCGCCAACCTCAACAGTGACTTAGTGAAGGCTATGTGTGAAACCTTCAAAATCAAGCATAAGAATTCCACATCATACAAGCATCAAATGAATGGAGTCGTGGAGACCACAAATAAGAATATTAAGAAAATATTGATAAAGATGGTAGACAACCACAAACAATGGAATGAGAAATTACCATTAGCCTTATTGGGTATCGTACCACAATCCGCATATCAACCGGAGCAACCTCTTACTTGCTGGTCTACGGTAGTGAAGTTGACATTCCCGCCGAAGTCTAAATTCCCTCCTTAAGAATTATACAAGAAGCGGAACTCAGTGATGCATAATGGATAAGTAGTCTCTACGAGAAATTAGCTCTTATTGACGGGAAAATAATGAATGTGGTAGTCCATGGATATATTTACCAGAACAAAATATCCAGAGCTTTCAACAAAAGGGTCAGACCTAGATAGTCCACACTAAGGAAGCTGGTGCTGAAGCGGATCTTCCCTCGTCAAGATTAAGCCAAAGGGAAATGTTCACCCAATTGGCAAGGTCCCTACACGGTTCACAGAGTACTAACGGGATGAGAGCTCATACTTGCAGAGATGGACAGAGAAATTTGGCCAAAGCCTATCAACTCAGACACAGTCAAGAGATACTATGGTTAGAATGTTTACATTTCTTCATATGATATAACTTAACTACGCTTGACCTGATTCCCATTTAAGAGGGGATATGTAAGCAGCCCTGTGGGTTTGGTCACAAATCAATAAAACTTTCATTTTCCTCATGGCCAGAAACTGGGGCAGAATTTTGAGGAGGACCGTCAATATTCCGGAGCAAGTCCATCCAACTTTGTCATGTGTAGAACAGTCAAAGAATCGCTTATCAAACTGGGACATAATTTTGACGAGGACCCTCAAAATTCTAATGCAAGGAAGTCTAAATGTATCTAAAAGTGTCACAGTCTTTTGTTCATCTAATTTATTTGATATTGCGTACTACTATGTTTTAAATAAGTACATTCATCAAATGCATAGATATTTTATCGAAAACAGTATTTTTATGATACATCAAAATGCTACCCATGGTAACTTGAGCAGTATCTTGATACAGAGCAAAGCAAGCACATGGATGCACGAACCAACCTTCCCCGCAAAACTCACAATTTTGTTTGAATGCAGGAACAAGGAATATTCGAAAATACGTACACACATCAAAATCACTATCTTCATAATGACAAAGCTGCCAAACGCAAACGCATCTCCAACTAATAAATGCTCCATTATCACCCATTATCTTTTCTTTGCATGAGGCTAAGCATTGCCTCCTTAATTGCATAAGGCTAAGCCTTGCCTCCTTAATTGCATAAGGCTAAGCATTGTCTCCCATTTTGCATGAGGCTAAGCCCTGCCTCCTTAATTGCATAAGGCTAAGCATTGCCTTTCCTTGAATGAGACTAAGCATTGTCTCCCATCTTGCATGAGGCTAAGCCCTGCCTCCTCAACTGAATATGGCTAAGCATTGCCTTCCATTACATAAGACTAAGCACGATTTCCCTTTCCTTGCATGAGACTAAGAAATGTCTCCTAATTGCATGAGACTAAGCATTTTCCCCTATTTTGCATGAGGCTAAGCCCTGCCTCCTCAACTGCATAAGGTTAAGCATTGCCTTCAATTGAATGAGACTAAGCACTGTTCCCTTTTATTGCATGAGGCTAAGCATTGCCTCCCTAATTGCATAAGGCTAAGCTCTGCCTTTCCTTGCATAATACCAAATACTACCCTACTTGAAATCTAGCACTATTTACTATTTTTCTCGTGGCTAAGCTCTACCCCCAATCTTACACAAGACTATGCTCTGTCTTGTATTGCTTCGCATATGACAATACATCATGTCTTTGCATCTCATGGGCTAAAGTATCATCATTTTTTCCAAAGGCGTCATAGTCCAAAGGCATCACCCTCATAGCTGGAATACATCATGGCATGGCCTGAGGATCTTCCAATACTGCACATCATTATTCAAAGGCATCATAGTTCACATGCATCATTTTCATGGACCCACAACATCAATTCATGTCCTGCGAATCCCTAATCAGGTGATTCATGGCCCAGGACATCATGGTCTAAGGACATCCTACCCATCATCCAAAGACAACTTTCATGTTCCAAAGGAAATTTGCATTATGTTTAAATTATCGCGATATATATATACATGGATGCAATGTGTTTAAGTTTTGCAGGTTATCTAGGAGGTAACCGTTCTCCCGATGGGAGCAATCTTCGCTCTAGTTTCCGTTCAAGTTCACATCCTACAATTATTTCAAATGCAGCCAACCACCGTCCGTTACCTATTTCTACTTGATAACCATTCAAATGCTCATCCATAACTCTTCTAAGATACATCCATCCACAATTCCACATCAACTCATATGGAATCATTATATCTGGAAGAGCATGTCCGTTCCTCTAACAACTTCATCGACACTGGATCCAAAACTACACACGACATGATTCGTGTAATACCAGGGATATGTAGGCAACTTAGAAACCAGAGTTTGGCCTCTATTTTTTCAAATCACCCTATTCCGTCTAAATCAGTCATCATTTCTTTACCAGACAACTCTTTCATCATTCATGGGTAAAGAGGGGCAGCTGTTGATACCCAATTTTTCCTTCATATTTTAAAAATATATATATATATACTTTCAAAATAGTATATTTGCATCATATATATACTCTTGCATTATTTTTATGATAAATGTTTGGTATTTAAAAATTAGCCCACTTTTAAACCCATTTTCGGATCAAATAATGGCCCAATACACAAGCCCAATAACCCTAGCCCAAAAATTAACCTAGAACCCGATCGCAACCCATCTAAATGAACCTAACCCAACCCCCTTTTAATCATGGTCGTTGATATCTGAGATCAACGGCCCATATCTAACCCCCCCTTTAACTAACCTAACGCTAACCCATTTCCCCTTACACACCGCCTCTGCATCCTCTCATCTTCCTTCTCCCTCTCTAAAGAACCCTAGCCACTGCCCCCTAAATCTTCTCCTAATCCTACCTAATATGGG
Organism: Nicotiana undulata; assembly: GCA_005239495.1. Taxonomy (NCBI): domain Eukaryota; kingdom Viridiplantae; phylum Streptophyta; class Magnoliopsida; order Solanales; family Solanaceae; genus Nicotiana; species Nicotiana undulata. The sequence continues at coordinate 21,382 of ML260390.1, read as the reverse complement.
ATTCAATGGTTATTTCTTTCAATATACAACCCCCTACAAGTACTGGCTACTCCCCTATAGTGCTTGCCTAAACATGGTAATGTTTTTAGAATATCTCTTCAACATCGAACCAAAATCGGTTCAAATCCCTAATTTTTGAGTGTTATCCGTCAATGTTCATCCTATGCTACTGTGAGTTTGAATATTTTTTTATATTCTGTTAATTTTTACTTTCCCTAAAACTTGGGTTTACAGAAACAAAATTGGTACAAATCTCTGATTTTGAGTATTATCTTTTGTCTATATTTGTCCTATGCTACTGGTTTTGTGTATATTCTGCTGATATTTACTTTCCCTAAAACTTAGAGTTTACAGTCTCATTAATTGATTTTTTCAGACCTATTCGTATATTTATTTTCCTTGTTTATTGCTTAAATCACTCTGTCACTGTTTGCTTTCTTAATATTATATAAACTCCTCCCAATTCCCTTATGGAAATAAAAGAAAAGAAAAAGGGAAAAAATCACAAAATTTTCACTAAAAATCTGAGGCTTTTTACTCTATTCGTTTACCTTCTTGTTCTATTTTGGTTCTTGGCCGGCTGAAAGCCAAGGCCACCAGATTTCCTATTTTCCGACCTTTCTTGGGTGTGGCTCTACCGTGGGTTCCTGAAACCCTTGGGAACTTGACGCATCTGAGATTCTGGGTCCTTATTGTTGTTTGATTCTTGTTCGTTGAGCAATAAATGGTTAGTTCATAAACCTTCACAACATTTATTCCATTATGTCCTAATTAGCATGTCTATGTTCTCTGAAATTGAATGATTTGGTATAATTCCCTGACTTTCTTCACATATGATTCTGCCTATAAACTGTTAGCCCTAAAGAGGTATTTGTATCCAACTCAGGCAATCAGGACAATTCGAAGCATGTTTAGTTTGATAATTGAATGTTCTGCCTCGATTATATGGCCTAATCCATGTTCCCTGCCTGATTCTTAATTTCTAGTGATTAATTGATGTTATTAGTATGCCCTAATCTGTTAAAACCTGCATTCTAAGTGTGTAGTGTGCTCCTACAATTATGTTTGTCACTTATTGTGTTATTGTTCTACCTAGTTCTGTACCTCTAGCAATTAAGTGGAACCTCTCAGACTAGTTTTGCCTAAATTATAATTCTGATTGCCTCATTAGTATAAGTTATACTGTTTAATCCATGTGTTTAACATAATTTGATCCTTTAGGTTTTAAATTTGTTTCATCAGTGACAACTATTTGTCTTACTAGCCTAACGCTCCTTGCCTATTAATTTGGTAATCCCATAAGCTTTAGGCTCCTTGTTTCTTATTGATATATCACCCTGCCCCAGTGTGTTAGCTTGTTTCTTGAGTTCATGTTCATTATGCGACCATTTTGTAGTGTTTGCAAATGCTTTTCGAAATCTATTACTTTATTACTATTTTCATTGGTTGTTCCTTGTTACGAGTTTCTAATTCTTGGCAGGCTTAAAGCCATGGCCCCTTAAAACTTCTCCGTTAACCTCCCTAGTGTGAACACTGCTCCGGCTCCATTTTGAGACCCCTGTGAACTCTAACACACTAGGGTCTAAGGTTATTTGGCCACTTTGGCCTACTTGCTCAATTCTGCCCCCTTTTCCACCTACTGAATAAGCTAATTGGCTTGTGTAATTGGTTGTCTTCTGAATCTTTTGATCAACGATGGCTACTGGGTTTGGGCTATCTTGTGTAAATGAAGATTGTTTCCTAGGTTTTATCCACTGTGATTTCTAGGCTGTGGTTAATCTTGTATGGATACCAAATTAAAAGCCTGACTGGGCTGGGTATACTTTGGGTCTGTCTTAGGCCCACTATAGTTATTTCTGTCACCTTGTAATTTATTTCATTACTGAGTCTGTAATAATTCTATAATAACAACTAGGGTATTAGTGAAATTGGGAAATGATCCTATTCCAATGTTTGAATGAAAAGGGTAGAAATCCTGCTAATTAGAAATCATGCTTATATGATAAAACTGAGTAATTCTGAGTATTTCCAATGGTTATCACTTCCAATTAATGCGTAAATCACCTAGAGATCATGTCTATAGTTTTAATCACTTGTAATCTGTAATTTCAATACTCAGCATGTATTACCAAATACCCCTAAACTTTAAAGTTGTGTAGAAATTGTGTCTATAAGTTTAAAGTGGTACCTTACATCTGAAACTGCCTGTATGTTTGAATCCGAGGTCACATAGTGTCACGCCCCAAAATCAAGGGACGGGACTGGCACCTAACCGGATGAACCCAGTCAAGCGGACCTAGGTTGCCTTTCCTACCCAACATATTACCCCGTGTTCATAATATACATTATTTCATGCGAGTTAGCCGAATTTAGATTCAAAGTACATTTTACAACACAATTCAATTTTTTTCTCTTTTAGCATTTCAACGATTGATATCCAAACGTACATAATACATACATAACTTTCCAACATGAACCACAATTTCCGAGTACGTACAATTACTACCCAAAAATATACATATACACCCACATCTTGTCTACGGAGCCTCTACGAATACTAAGGGTTTTACATAACTTGCCGGCAACAAGGCCCTGGCTATACCTTTACAACATAAGCAAAAGAGGGTGGTATAATCCACACACGACCCCGAGGAGAAGAGGGGCTCACCACAACTGCTGAAGAGATTAAGAGGAGGCACCACTAATGATGGGCTGAGCTACCTGCTATGGAACCACCTACATCCATATAAAAGAAGTAGCGCCCCCGGAAAAAGGGACGTTAGTACTGTGGAATAGTACTAGTATGTATGGACACACTTTTCCCTAAGTACAATGAAGCAATACACAGATAGGAGGCAGTTAATAGAATCCAACAAGCATTGCACAAAAACAGAAACAACCAAAAATCAAGAGTTTCACAGATTCTCCTTTCAATACCACCATATTAAAGAGTTTCATAGATTCTCATTTCAATACCACCATATTCAAGAGTTTCAGTGATTCTCATTTCAACATAATCACATTCCATCCTTATTACCTCGGCCACCCTTATTGCCTCGCCACCCTTATTACCTCACTCACCCTTATTACCCCGTATTGCGGCGTGCAACCCGATCCCATTAGACAATCACGTTTCATAACAACAATCACCAACAATTAAATTACAAGGATCTTCATTACAGGGAACACAAGTTCATATCAACAATTCACCATACGGGCTCAAGGCACAATGATTCTCACCAAGTAGTAATTCATGTACACGGTGTTTCCATAATCATTCAACTCAATTACATCATTTCACAATATCTTTTTTCATTACTTACCACGCACGAGTTTTAGCCATTATATACATTCCAACGCTTGGGAACATTAACATTCTTTCATTCATTAACACATACTTTCTTATCGATACCCTCGAGCATTTACGAGCTTTGAACATAATAAGATAGGCACAACAAACCACTTTTCACAATCTCAACTAGCATAGTAGTCAACAGGAAATTCAGGGAGTGAAATATTATGCATCAACACTATTAAACAGTCAATTCACATTTTCTCAAACAAGGTACACATACCGTATGCTCGGGCACCAACAAGAGGATTCTACAAAGGTTAAAGTTAGCCATACATACCTTGTGTCGAATTTTCCCCTTTTTAATTTCTATCACAAATCACCGGACCGTCAAGCAACGTCAATCTAATTCATAATGTAACACATTCATCTTAGAATTAGGAATCATGAACACAATTCGCACTCTCTTAGGCATTTTATCGAATGCTATGTGACCCCTTAGATTACCAACCCCTTCTTTGTGAATATTTATTCTAACCCACTTTATTTTAATAGATTGTGACAATTAATGGACATGCATGCAAGGTTCTTCACTTTTATCTTCAAGAACTCCTTTAGGGGAGTTCTACATTAACCAAAATCTGGAAATTTAAGGGAAATGGGGTGGGGAACTTACCTCTTGGAGTGAAAAAGATGACAATAACTCGAAAATTTCCGGGCTTCAGCTATTTTGGACAAAGCAATTGGATGATGTTGAAACCCTCTCTCTCAAGAACTCTCTTTTTCTCTCTCTATTCTTGGTCAGAAAATGGTTAAACATGAAGGGGAGGGATTTTTTATTGAACAGGGGGTCGAGTTTTAAAATTAGAAATTATGAGCCCTGACACGGAATGCGGTCAGGAATGTGATCGCATTCCTGCTATGCGGTACGCATTCTTGTCACATAATGGCCCTCAAAATGGGCAAAAATTGGAAACAATCTGCCCAGTTATGTGACCACTATGCGTTCCGGATCGATCGCATAGTGCGTCGCATAACCTCCCTCGCAAAAGCCATGGGGAGAGAATGCGATAGCTATGCGGTCCGCATTCCTAGAATGCGATCGCATTCTGGGCCGCATAGTTGTCCTCCATTTGGACAGTAGCCTGTCCAGGTATGCGACCATTATGCGATCCGCATACAAGTTATGCGATCACATACTGCGTCTCATAACAACACCATTATGGAAAATTTTATTTTTCAAGCTCGGGGTACTTTTTACTCAAAATAGGTCCATTTTAAGAGTTTCTACAATTATAACAGCACGGGGACCTATTCGGGCATTATTTTAGACATGAAATTTTACGTGTCTTTACATTCTCCCCCACTTAAAATCATCCGTCCTCGAATGAGGATCGGAAAGTCATTTGGTTTTGAAAACACAATATACCAACCCCCAAATTTTCACTAACTCCGATATTTTCTTAAAATTTTGCCAGAGTTTCCGTTGTAATTAGGCCTATCTACCTGTCAGAGAGCCCCCGAAACACATGTTCTTGACCAATTAGATTTTACATAAGGCAGTTATTCTAACAACTTGTATATAACCTTGTTACAACTTGCACATATTCAATTACTTCCACATGCCATACACACTTCAATTAATCATTACGAATCTACACTTCTATTAATCATTTAACCATCACACGAGTTTCATATAAGTTCACTTACTCCGACAGTTTGCACATAACTCAGTTATCCCATCAAATCATATACAATTCCATTACTTCAACATGCTTATACGTAATTCAGTTAACACCACCACTTGCATATCATCTAACTACCACATAAGTTTAGCTTATTTCAATGAGCTACACATTTCCCAAATAATAACAACATACACAAATATGGCACAACTTGAGATGTTACAATAATAAGGAAATTAGGAGAGTGAAGTGTTCTTGCACAAAATTAAACATAAAGGTGTATTCACTTAGAGATGGAAGTTCTCACGATCACTACTAGAGTTGTTCAAAAAAATGGGGGTATTTTTCTTTCATTTCATTCTCCCCTTTCCACGTGGCTTCCTCGACTCGCTGACTTCTCCATAACACTTTAACAGAGGCGATTTCTTTGTTCCTCAACCTACGGACTTGCCTATCAATGATAGCAACCGGAACCTCTTCATACAATAATTCTTCATTAACTTTAATAGTCTCAACTAGCACGATGGCGGATGGATATCCAACCACTTTCTTCAACATAGACACATGGAATACCGGGTGCACTAATGACATTTCAGGGGGCATTTCCAGCATATACACGACTTTCCTTATCCTTTGAGAGATCTGATATGACCTGACATACCTAGGGCTCAATTTCCCTTTATTCCCAAACCACATCACCCCTTTCATGAGAGATACCTTCAAGAATACCAAATCAACTACTTGAAACTCTAAATCCCTACGACGAACATCCGCATAGGATTTATGACAACTCTGAGTAGTTTTTATCCTTTCCCGAATGACTCTAACTTTTCCCATAGCTTGGTTCACAAGATATGGTCTTAACAATTCTTCCTCACCAACCTCAAACCATCCGATCGGAGACCTACATCTCCTTCCGTACAATGCCTCAAATGGGGCCATCTGAATACTAGTATAAAAGGTTTTATTGTAAGAAAATTCTATAAGTGGCATGTGATCATCCTAGCTACCCTTGAAGTCCAAAACACAAGCTCGTAACATATCCTCAAGCATTTGAATAGTCCGCTCCGCTTGACCGTCCGTCTGTGGGTGGAAAGCTGTGCTGAGATTTACCTGAGTACCCAAACCTTGCTGAAATTTCTTCCAAAAGTTAGTTGTGAACTGGGCCCATCGATATGAGATAATAGAAACTGGAGTTCCATGAAGTCTGACTATTTCCTTGATATACAACTGAGCGTACTGTTCTGCAGTATCAGTGGACTTGACTGGCAAGAAGTGAGCTGATTTTGGGAGTCGATCCACTATCACCCAAATTGAGTCGAACTTGCGCAGAGTGAGAGTTAACCCTACCACGAAGTCCATATTGATCATCTCCCATTTCCACACCGGTATTTCCATAAGCTGGGTCAACCCACCGGACTTCTGATGCTCGGCCTTCACCTGCTGACAATTCAGACATCTAGACACAAAGTCCGCCACACCCCTTTTCATACTACCCCACCAATAAATATCCTTGAGATCGTGATACATTTTCGTAGAACCTGGGTGAACAGAATACCTGGAATTATGAGCCTCTGTCTTTACCCTCTCCCGGAGATCATCCACCTCTGGAACACATAGTCTCCCTCACCGCAAGACACCGTCATCATTGTCGAGTGAAAAAAATTAAATCTTGTGATTCAAATTTCTTCCCTCAATTGTATCAACGTTGGGTCTTTGAATTGCTTTTCCTTGACTTTCGCTACAAGCGAGGATTCCACTCCATTGCGCACCACGACTTTCCACTCACCTAAGGTCGAAAGACAGACCCCAAGACTGGCCAATTGATAAACCTCCTGAGCCAAAGGCCTCTGACCAGCCTCCAAATATGCCAAGCTACCCATGGATTTCTGACTAAGAGTGTCGGCTACCACATTCGCCTTTCCTGGATGGTACAAAATATTCATATCGTAATCTTTGAGCAATTCTAACCACCTTCGCTGCCTTAGATTTAACTTCTTCTGCTTGAATAGGTACTGAAGACTCTTGTGGTCTGTGAACACATCCACATGGACCCCATAAAGATAATGCCGCCAAATTTTTAATGCAAACACAACCGCTGCGAGCTCCAAATCATTCATCAGATAATTCTTCTCGTGATTCTTGAGTTGTCTTGAAGCATATGCTATAACTTTACCACATTGCATCAACACACACCCTAAACCAACTCTCGAAGAATCACAATAAACCACGAATAATAAACCACGAATCTCTCAAAACCTTCGGGCAAGGTCAACACTGGTGCCGAAGTCAATTTCGACTTCAATTCCTGAAAACTCTTATCACAAGCATCAAACCACTGAAACTTAACTGCTTTTTGCGTCAGCTTAGCTAATGGGGAGGCGAGAGCAGAGAATCCCTCCACAAACCTCCGATAATACACAACTAGACCCAAGAAACTGCGAATCTCCGTCGGGGTCGTTGGTCTAGGCCAATCCTTTACCGCTGCAATCTTTTGGGGATCAACTTGAATCCCTTCCCTAGAAACAACATGGCCCAAAAAGGTGACTGATTCTAGCCAAAACTCACATTTTGAAACTTTGCATACAACTAGTGCTGATGAAGAGTCTGCAGAACTGCCCTGAGGTGATTAGCATGATCTTCCTGACTTCACGAATAAACAAGGATATCATCAATGAAGACTATCACGAAGGAGTCAAGAAACGGCTTGAAAACCCAATTCATAAGATCCATAAAAGCTGTTGGGGTGTTGGTTAGCCCAAAAGACATTACAAGAAATTCAAAGTGCCCATAACGAGTCCTGAAGGCGGTCTTAGGAATATCCTGCTCCCTGATCTTTAACTGGTGGTACCTTGACCGTAAATCAATCTTTGAGAAGAACCTAGCACCTTGTAACTGATCGAACAAATCATCTATCTGAGCCAGTGGATATTGATTCTTGATGGTGACCTTGTTGAGATGCTGATAATCAATACACATTCGAAGCGATCCATCTTTCTTTCTGACAAAAAAGAATCGGTGCACCCCAAGGCGACACACTTGGCTGAATGAAACCCTTTTCTAATAGATCTTTCAATTGCTCCTTAACTCTCTCAATTATGCTGGTGTCATTATGTAAGGTGGAATAGATATTGGTTGCGTATCTGGAAATACATCAATCCCGAAATCAATCTCTCTATCTGGCGGAATTCGAGGAAGCTCATCCGAAAACACTTCAAGAAACTCATTCACAACCGGCACAGACTCTGGAGTAGGCACCTCTGAAGTGGTGTCCGCAACCCGGACCAAATGATAGATGCATCCTTTCCTGATCATCTTGGAGTCTTTAAGATAGGAAATAAACCTGCCCCTCGGCACAACCTCGTTCCCTTTCCACTCAATAACTGGTTCATTAGGAAACTTGAGCTTCATAGTTCTGGTTCGGTACTCGAGTTTAGCAAAGCACGAATAGAGCCAATCCATCCCCATGATTACATCAAAATATAGCATCCCTAGCTCGATAAGATCAGCCATAGTATCCCGACAACATACCTAGATGACACAATTACTATAGACTCGTGCGGCCGTAATAGAATCACCAACCGGAGTCGACACATAGAACGGCTCATGAAGCTTTTCGGGTTCCATCCCAAAACTTGAAGCAATAAATGGAGTAACATATGACAAAGAGGACCCCGGATCAATAAGAGTATAAACATCAAGCAATTAGACAGTCAGAATACATGTGACAACATCTGGAGAAGCCTCCGCACTCAGACGACCACTCAAAGAATAGAACCTACTGGGTCCCCCTTGACCCCGTGCTCTACCCCTAGCTGCACCGCGCCCTACTGGAGCTGGAGGGCATGCTGAAGATGTAGCTGCTGAAGAACTGGACGGCTGAGCAGTTCCCCTACCTGTGGCCTCACTGGGCCCATGACAATCTCGCTGAACATGGCCCTTCACCCCGCATCTATAGCATACCGAAATATCTAAGTAGCAAGGATCAGTATGAAATCTCCCACACATAGGGCATGGGACCCATCGCTGCTGCTGGAACCTCCCACCTGAACGACCCGACTGAGGGAACCTCCTCCTATCTGAACCGGGTCCAAAATGACCTCCCTGGTGATAACTGTGGCCTGATGGCAGCGCACTGGCTGAGGACTAAGCATATGACTGTGATGGCCCTGAAGACCCTCTCCCCGGGGTTAACCTCCCATCTGCAACTGAGCTCCTAGGGTTGCCCGCTGACCGGGCCTTACTACCACTCTCTCTCTCCATTCTTATTTTCAATTTCCGAGCCTCCGTCGCTTGGGCAAAACCCACAATCTTACCATAGTTCATATCAGAATGCAGAGCAGTTGTAGCAGCCTCATTGATAACCAATGGACCAAGGCCCTGAACAAACCGACGAACTCTAGCCTCCATAGTCGACATCATGTGGGTAGCATACTTGGACAAGCGCACAAAGTCCATATGTTACTCCCACACACTCATGTGGACCTGCTTAAGGACCTCAAACTCTGCAGCACAGGCTGCCATAACCTCGGCAGGTAAGAAATGATCCATGAAAGCGTCTACAAACACGACCCGCCTCGCCGGAGGGCTCCCCTCTCCACGGGAACTCTCCCACATCTCAAACCACGAATATGCTGCTCCCTTTAGACGATAGGAAGCTAACTCAACTCCCTCTGTTTCAGTAGCCTTCATAACCCGGAGAGTATTGTATATTTCATCTACGAAATCTTGAGGATCGGCCTCTGGGTAGGTGCTTTTGAACTCTGGAGGGGCTAACCGCAGAAACTGGTTGACCCTAAAACTTGAAGAATCCCCTTGCTTGCTAGAGACGCATGGGCAGTCTGAGATCTTTGGGCCTGGGAGGCCATTAACTGAGTCAACATCTTAATAGCTCCTCCGAGGTCCCCATCAGAAACACCGAAACCGTAAGCTAGGACTGAGGAAGGATTAGGAACATTAGCGGGAGGGATTTCAGCACCCTCTACTTGAGCAGGAATAGGGACAGTCTGTCCTGGAGTGGAGGAGTCAGGCAGATTCAAGGTCGGAGAATCATTCTCACCCGCACCATTAAATTAGGAGTTTACGGCCACACTTGGGGTGGCATTGGCCTCTAGGACGAGTCGAGCTCTCTTCTTAGGTGCCATGTACTGAAAATTAGGACAATGCACGAGTTAGATAAAGGTATTCTCAATTTCTACTTCATCGCACGATGTACAGTAACAATGAAAGGGTATTTTTTTAAATGTCCATGCAGCCCTCTAATTATCAATGTGGTCGACAACACACGCATAAGAGGGGCCCTACTAGACACGGCTCCGAGACATCCTAGGACACTTTAAAAACCTTAGGCTCTGATACCAAGTTTGTCACGCCCCAAAATCGAGGGACGAGACCGGTGCCTAACCGGATGAACCCAGTCAAGCGGACCTGGATTGTCGTTCCTACCCAACGTATTACCCCGTGTTCATAACATACATTATTTCATGCGAGTTAGCCGAATTTAGATTCAAAGTAAATTTTACAACACAATTCCATTTTTCTCTTTTAGCATTTCAACGATTTATATCCAAACGCACATAATACATACATAACTTTCCAACATGAACCACGATTTCCGAGTACGTGCAATTACTACCCAAAAATATACATATACACCCACATCATGTATACGGAGCCTCTACGAATACTAGGGGTTTTACATAACTTGCCGGCAAGAAGGCCCCGACTATACCTTTATAACATAAGAAAAAGAGGGTGGTATAATACACACACGGCCTCGAGGATAAGAGGGGCTCACCACAACTGCTGAACAGATGAAGAGGAGGCACCACTAACGCCGAACTGAGCTACCTGCTATGGAACCACCGACATCCATATAAAAGATGTAGCGCCCCCGTCAAAAGGGACGTTAGTACTGTGGAATAGTACTAGTATGTATGAACAAACTTTACCCTAAGTACAATCAAGCAATACACAGATAGTAGGTAGTTAATAGAATCCAAGAAGAATTGCACAGAAACAGAAACAACCCATAATCAAGAGTTTCACAGATTCTCCTTTCAATATCACCATATTCAAGAGTTTCACATATTCTCATTTCAATACCACCATATTCAAGAGTTTCACAGTTTCTACTTTCAATATAATCACATTCCATCCTTATTACCTCGACCACCCTTATTGCCTTGGACACCCTTATTACCCCGTGTTGCGGCGTGCAACCCGATCCCATCAGACAATCATGTTTCATAACAACAATCACCAACAGTTAAATTACAAGGATCTTCATTACAAGGAACACAAGTTCATATTATCAATTCACCATACGAGCTCAAGGCACAATGATTCTCCCAGAGTAGTAATTCATGTACACGGTGTTGCCATAATCATTCAGCTCAATTACATCATTTCACAATACCCTTTTTCATTACTTACTACGCACCATTTTTATCCATTATATACATTCCCACGCCTGGGCACATTAACATTCTTTCATTCATTAACACATACTTTCTTATCGATACCCTCGAGCATTTACGAGCTTTGCACATAATAAGATAGGCACAACAAACCACTTTTCACAATCTCAACTAGCATAGTAGTCAACAAGAGTTTCAAGGCGTGAAATATTATGCATCAACACAATTAAACATTCAATTCACATTTTCTCAGACAAGGTACACATACCGTATGCTGGGACACCAACAAGAGGATTCTACAAAGGCTAAAGTTAGCCATACATACCTTGTGTCGAATTTCCCCCTTTTAATTTCTATAAAAAATAACCGGACCGTCAAGCAACGTCAATCTAATTCATAATGCAACACATTCATCTTAGAATTGGGAATCATGAACACAATTCGCACTCGCTTAGACATTTTATCGAATACTATGTGACCCCTTAGATTACCAACCCCTTCTTTGTGAATATTTATTCTAACCCACTTCCTTTTACTAGATTATGACAATTAATGGACATGCATGCAAGGTTCTTCACTTTTATCTTCAAGAACTCCTTTAGAGGAGTTCTACATATTAACCAAAATCTGGAAATTTAAGGTAAATGGGGTGGAGACTTACCTCTTGGAGTGAAGAAGATGACAATAACTCAGAAATTTCCGGTCTTGAGCGATTTTGGACAAAGCAATTAGATGATGTTGAAACCTTCTCTCTCAAGAACTCTCTTTTTCTCTCTCTATTCTTAGTCAGAAAATGGTTAAAAATGAAGGGGAGGGGTGTTTTATTGAACAGGGGGTCGGGTTTTAAAATTAGAAATTAGGAGCCCCGACACGGAATGCGGTCAGGAATGCGATCGCATTCCTGCTATACGGTCCGCATTCCTGTCGCATAATTGCCCTCAAAATGGGCCAAAACTAGAAACAATCTTCCCAGATATGCGACCACTATGCAGTCCGCATAGCTGTTATGCGATCGCATAGTGCGTCGTATAACGTCCCTCGCAAAATCCATTGAGCGAGAATGCGACAGCTATGCGGTCCGCATTCCCAGAATGCGATCGCATTCTGGGCCGCATAGTTGTCCTCCATTTGGACAGTAGCCTGTCCAGGTATGAGACCAATATGCGGTCTGCATACACGTTATGAGATCGCATAGTGCGTTGCATAACAACACTATTCTGGAAAATTTTATTTTTCAAGCTAGGGGTACTTTTTACTCAAAATAGGTCCGTTTTAAGAGTTTCTACAGTTATAACAGCACGGGGACCTTTTCGGGCATTATTATAGACATGAATTTTTACGGTTCTTTTCACATAGAAACCCTGTCTACATGGCTTAATGGCTTTATTTTGCCTCAATTCTGAAACTGTCTAACGCCTAATGTGAGAATTTTTTCGCATGCGTTTGTTGTCTAAGTGTGGAGGCTAACTTGAGCCTCTAATTTCCTTTACTTTAAGTCCAACTTGTGTTTCCGCCTAGTTTTATCATTTTTTATCAGCCTAAGTTAAGTCTAGAACCATCCAAAATAGAGGTTCAAACACTTAATGGGCCATAGGCATGGGACGGGTAGTGCACGCATAAGGCACAATTTAGAATAGACTAGTGCGCTTTAGGTAAAAACTTAAAGATAGTAATAAGGTAGAAGGAGATGATAGTCTATGCCCGCTGAATAATACGAGAACACCCCATTTCGAGGGAGTTACAAAGTATTATATATAGTGCACGGGGTGATCCTTTAGGATAAAAAACTTAGGTCCCCCATCTTGTCTCTAAATAAATTATTTATGTTTATTTAATACCTTTTAATAATAATTACCTAAACTTCTTGTTTTTCTCTCTATTTATTTGACTAATTCATATAATTGGAGTTTGTTCGGGACCCACAGTCATGGACCTCGAAGAGTGCCTAACACCTTCCCTTCGAGGTAATTTGAGCCCTTACTCGATCTTTAGTGACGCAAACTGGTTAAACTAAAGTTATCTGCAAATAGGTGCCCTAACGCACTTCAAATCCATTAGGTGGCGACTCTCCCTTTTAACATCTTCCTTAAATGAGTTGTCACGTGTCGAAACCCTATTTAGAGAGAAAAGGGGCGCGACTGTCACGACCCAAATTCCAAACCCTAGGGATCATGATGGCGCCTAACACTACACTTGGTAGAGAAGCCAATGTTAGAACTAAATTAACCTTTTCCTCGGAATATTTACTTACACATTAATAACCAAATTAAAAACATATGATGAATTTAATATTTTCCAATAACTGATGTCATAAATACTATTTGGAATAATAACCAAACCACGAGCTAATCATAATAACTATGAAACTACCCAGGGTATGGTGTCACAATTTCACTAACTACAAAAGAATACTACAAATAAAAGGTTGAAAGAAAATGTATTTCTGTTTTTAAATGAACTAAAACTGTGTCCAAGTAAAGTAGGAGAAGACTCCAAAAATCTGCAGGAGCCAGCAGATCTACCTCGTGTCTCCGTGATAATGCTGCGCAACTATGCTCATAGGATCAGATTTGACCAGTACCTGGATCTGCAAAAAAGAGTGCAGTGTAGTATCAGTATAACTGACCTTATCTACCGAGTAAGTGCCGAGCCTAACCTCGACGAAGTAGTCACGAGGCTACGACGGGGCGTTTATAACATAACATGTGAATATTGTAAAATAAAGCAGGAAAAACACTTCTACTAAGCAAAACAATAACCTGAAGCAGTAAACAAAGTAACTCAGCCACCCTTTTCAAGGTCTCAGCTATAACCAACTTTCACAAAAGTTTCCAAATTTCCGCTTTTCATTTCAAAAATAACCATAGGTGCAAAATATGAGATAAAAAATAGAGTAAAAAAGAAAGATTTACGTTCCTTGTGTTTAAAATCAGTATATCATGAATATTCTCCCTTATTGCTCCTTGTTGCAGTGGGCAACCCTCTCCCACCTGTCCACCCTTATTACTCCTCCCTATATATTTGTCACCCTTATTTCTCTTGTTGCGGCGTGCAACCCGATCCCACCTGTCCACCCTTATCGCTCCTTGTTGCGGCGTGCAACCCGCTCCCACAAGACAATTTCATCACTTTGTTTATAAAAGATTTTGCAATTCAAACCATTGCATATCATAATAATAATTGTGTCAACAAGTGTAATCAAAAAGTCGTAGTACTCATAAACTTCAAGAATTATTACTTCACAATGAAACCAATCAGAAAGTATAGATTTCGTAGAACACTGTCAAGCAGCTCAACCTTTCGTATATCACAATGAATCAAGGATTTCAACTCATACTTTTGAATTTCAAAAAACAATGCTTAACAACAAGTTAAGGAAAATAAGTAGACACGGAGGCATAAAAATCATGCAAACGAGTAAATCAGGAATCACATAATTAGGGGTAGGGAAGGGATCATGTTAAATAGGTAATTTGGTGGTGCATAGATACACGTCACCTCACCTATTCACCACTCGCATGCAATTCACATAACATTTAGGTTGGGGATTCTTATTCCCTCAAGTCAAGGTTAAACCAAGCACTTACCTCAATTTAGCAAGCCTTACTGCTCAATCACAACTTTTCCTTTAGAAATTTCCTTCAATTCTCTTGTATCTAATCATGATTGGGTTTAATATAATTAATTATTGTTAAAGGAATTAACTTTATTGAAAAATCATGGGTTTCCTAAGTTTTCCCAAAAATCCCTAATTCTACCATGGAAAGTTCTAGATTCTAGGTTGAAATCTTCTAAAAAGTAGTAAAGGATTGAAATAGATGAGTTAGATTTCACTTACCAATGATTTGGGGAAGAAATTATATTGGATAAATCGCCTCTTGAGTTCTAGGGTTTTATTATTTTTGAAAAGTGGTAAAATAATTAAAAGTCCTATATTTATACTTGCGCCTCAGGCCAGACAACCGCTATCGACAGTATTATTCCGCTCTAGCGGAATCCAGGACCTTGCCCCACCACTGTCAGCGGAATAAGGGGCGCAACAGCGGGATTTTGGCTTCAACAACCGCGGTTAGAGGAATTCCGGGCTCTGCGATGGAATCCAATCCGCGGACGCGAAATTCTAAACGCTGCCACGCTTTTGGGTTCAGAGATCTGAACCTGCAACCTGTAACTTTTAAGTTTTTCAGTTATTTTTCTAAGTGTCAAAACACTCTGTGGCCTACTCAATACTCACCAGAGCCCTCCGGTCTCCAAACCAAACATGCACACAAGACTAAAAATATCATAGAAACTTGCTCATGCGATCATTGAAATAACATCAAAGTTTACAAATTCAACCTCAAAATCAAGATTTTTCTCAAGAACACTCAAATTTCACTATTTCCCATCCGGACGTCCAAATCACGACAAATAAATTTCGATTCTCATCAAATTTCACCAGTACGATTTTAGCATTATGACAAATCTGTACCACGTTCCATAACCAAAATACGGGCCCGATACCAATGAGTTCAAATAATAATCATTTCTTTATTTCCTTTAAAATTTCAGTATAACAATTTTCTTCAACAATTGTTTTCTAAAGCTAGGTATCTCGGAATTCAATTACGTGCATAAGCCCAAGTCCCATATTTTACTGCAGATCTCCCGGGATTGTCGGAACACAAATCCAGGTCCGTTCACTCAAAATGTTTACCAAAGTCAACCAAAACCAAATTGACCTCTAAAATTTTCTGTTTTCTCTTATTTCAACATAAAAGCTTTCCGGTTTCACGCTCGGACTGCGCACACAATTCGTGGTAATTAAAATTAATTATTTTGAGGATAATAAGCTTTGAATAAAGTCTTAATTCAAAAAATGACCCTTTGGGTCATCACAATCTCCATTTCTAATACAAACGTTCGCCCTCCAACGGACATAGAAAATTACCTGAATTGGTAAACAAGTGGGGATATTTACTCTGCATGTCCAACTCGGACTCCCAAGTAACTGCCTCAACGGCCTGACCATTCCACTGCACTCGAACGGAAGGATAACTCTTTGATCTCAACTGACAAACATGCCGGTCTAAAATGGCTACTGGCTCCTCCTCATAAGTCAAGTGTTTGTGTCATGACCCAATTTCTAATGCGGGTCGCGATGGCGCCCACCGACGGGGTTAGGCAAGCTAATATGAATTACGCTAGGTGTTACCCTTCCCATTTGATTAAAGAAGGAAATATTTACCAATTTTAGACAATTAAACATGATGATAACTTGATATGAAAATAAGATCATAACACTACATGGCCGAAATAAAGCACGAGTGTCATGGGCATACCAACGGAATATACAAAGGATAATGATATATATAATCACGCTGTCTGCATGAATAGACGGGAAGAAAAAGTAAATGAAACTCCATGGTTCTGCCGGGGATCGCCATAGGAAGCAGCTCACCGTGAAGTCAAGTCTGCTACGGCCACTATCAGGATCTGGTCTGATAACCAGATCTACCAGCCTCAGAACTTGTATAGTTAAGTACAGAAGTGCAGCATGAGTACATATTAAAATAAATATGTACCCAGTGAGTATCCCGTCTAATCTCGAAGAAGTAGTGACGAGAGGTCGACTTGACACTCACTAAGGTCCAATAGCATGATATAACAAAGATAAAATAAAGCAGTAGGCATGTAAGACAATGAGTAGCAATTATGTATAAAGCACAGAAATCTAAGAAAAATACTAGAACAAAAACAATGGCCACTTCCTTTCCCAAAGATATCTCATACAAGTAAAAATCCATGAAAACAATGTCAAATAATCATGCGCACATAGGAATAAGACAACCGGCCGGAGTCATAAGGAAAGAATAGCTATGCACTGTCAGGGATCGACCGACCTGTCCCAAAAGTGCATGCTTACCATAATCATAACTATGCACTGCCGAGGATCGATCGGCCCGTCCCAAAAGTGCTTCTTTAAATGTAATCATATCATATCATAGTACAACTTCGTACATGTACTGCCGAGGATTGAACAGCCCATACCAAGAGCGCATTCTCAATTATATCATCTTTGTGCACTGCCGGGGATTGACCGGCCCATCCCAAAAGTGCACCTTTCAATCCGCCGTGGCGTACGGCCCGCTCCCATAAGAGTGGGGGAAATCACACATCGCTCGCGGAATGTAAATTGCGAAGCGGTCACATGCACACACAATATCTTATGAAACTTACCTTCCATAACAAATTCCTTTCAATTCAACAATTTCCATACAGCCTCAGAGGAACAATACTATACAAAACATGATCTCATAGTACATATGGCATCACAATGAATCATATAAAGCATTACAAGGAAGCATATAAGGCATTACAAGGAAGCATATAAGACATGATGTTGGCCTAACTACCCGGACATAACAATGATAGCCTCTACATACGAACTCTCGTCACTTGGTGCATACGTAGCCCCCAAACAATTTACACATAGCATATACATCACCTATGGGGACAATTCCCTCTTACAAGGTTAGAAAGAAGACTGACCTTGTGTCGAATCTACCCCTCGGACCACAATTGCGCCCCAAACTCCAAACTCTACACCCGAGGACTCGCAACTGGCCAAAAGGTGTACAATTAAATCAATGCATGCACAACGTGGGAAATTATCTTAGTTATTCAATAAAATCTCTATTCTTGAAGAATTTCCAAATTCCAACCCCGGGTCCGCATGTTCAAATTCTGAAAATTCTCGAAGGGATCACTCACCCATAGCCTAAGGATCATTAATGTGTGATTTCTACTTGAATTCATGGCCTAAAATGGAAAATCACAAAATCCTCAAGAGCCCTAAAATTACTACCTAATTCCATTATTTTGGGTAAGTTAGTAGGGAATTTAACTAGGAATTGATGTTTGAAACTAGTAAAACCATGGAATTTACTTACCTCAACAACAGTGGTGGAAGGTTCCTTGAAGAGCTCTTTAAAGACTTAGGGAGGAAGATGAAAATGGAGGAAATAGGCTAAGTCCCGTATTTAATAAAACTGCCAGGTATACCTTCACTGCGATCGCGACAAGGGCCCTGCAATCGCGAAGGCCAACTGGCCAGACCTCTGCGATCGCGACAGAGGTCCTTCGATCGCGAAGAGTAACTGTGCCCCGACCCTGACTTGACACTATGCGATCACGAGGATGGGGTTGCGATCGCGAAGGCATGAAGTCCAGCCTTATGCGATCGCGAAGACTGGGATGCGATCGCGAAGTCCAAGGGCCCAACCTTCCGTGATCACGAAGAGGAAGCTGCAATCGCGAAGAACAATCAGCAGCCCAGCCAAATTCCTTCTCCGCGATCGCGACCCACCTTCTGCGATAGCGAAGAAGGAAACTAGACAACAAAAATCTGGTTTTTCCAACTTAGCTCCTGGGGGTCCAAAACTCACCCGAGCCTCTCGGGATCCCGTCCAAAAGCACCGGCAAGTCTGTATTCATGATACAGACTCGCTCGAACTTTTGGAATGTGAAAAACAACAACGAAACTCAGAATTCAACCCCAAAACCAAATTGAATCAAGCTTAAGAACTTAAGATTCTAGAATTTATTTCAATGCGCCGAACCGGCCTATACTACTCAGAATGACTTTAAATTTTGCAGACAAGTCATAAATGACATAACGGAACCATTCCCAGTCTCAAAATTTCATTCGGACCTCGGTAACATAAAATCCCATTCCAAACAAAATTTCAAATTCTATGAAAATCCTCAAAACTTCATTAACTCTAAATTTCCCATTTTTCATCCGAAACCCGTCAAATCAAGTCCGTTTCTTACCAAATTTCCCAGATAACTTAACTTACCCTAATGAACTTGTTCTGGGCTCCGGAACCATAATACGGGCCTGGCAACATAGGTTTCACTTCGAGGTTCATTTTCATTAGCCTATATTATTTTCAGAAAATAATTTTCTTTAAAAATTCATTTCTCGTACTTGGGTCCTCGGAATTCGATTCCGAGCATACGCCCAAGTCCCATATTTTCCTACGAACCTTCCGGGACCGCCAGATCAAGGGTCCGGGTCCGTTTACCAAAAATATTGACCAAAGTCAACTTTATTCAAATAAATTATCATAAATTCAACTCTTTATCAAGTTTCCACATAAGTCTTCCCGGCTACGCGCCCTAGATGTGCACGCATATCGAGGTGAGATTAACGGAGGATTTCAGAGCCTCAAAACACAGACATAATGAAATTTACATAAGATGACCTTTTGGGTCATCACAGTTTGTCCAATTGGACCGAGCTTAAATCTAACACGTGGGACGGGTCACCATGATAATTCCGTAGCATAGATACATGAAATACCAGATGAACGGAGGATAACCCTGGAGGCAACGCACGTCTATAAGCTACCTTTCCTACTCTATCAAGAATCTCAAATGTCTTAATATACCTAGAGCTCAACTTACCCTTCTTCCCAAATCTCATAATGCCCTTCATGGGCGACACTCGAAGCAATACTCTCTCTCCAACCATGAATGACACATCACGAACCTTACAATCGGCATAACTCTTTTTCCTAGACTGAGTTGCACGAAGTCTCCCTTGAATAATTTGGACCTTATCTAAGGACTCCTGAGCAAGTCTGTACCCAATAACCGAGCCTCTAACGGCTAAAACCATCCAACTAGCAATCTACACCGTCTACTGTATAATGCCTCATAAAGAACCATCTGAATGCTCGACTTATAACTATTATTACAAGCAAACTCCGCTAATGGCAAGAACTGATCCCAAGAACCTCCAAAGTCAATAACAGAAGCGCGAAGCATATCCTCTAAAATCTGAATAGTACGTTCGGACTGCCCGTCTGTCTGAGGATGGAATGGTGTGCTCAACTCAATTCGTGTACTCAACTCACACTGAAATGCCCTTCAAAAGTGCGAGGTAAACTGTGTACCTTGGTCAGAAATGATAGACACGGGCACACTGTGCCAACCGCTCCGAAGTATAAGTACTAGCCACATGCAATGACTGAAGCTTCAAAGGCTCAAAAAGCCTTGGAGATGAGTGATAGCCAAGAAGTTGAATCCATGGCACTTGAACAAAACCAAGAAGAACTCCCAAATGCTCAAAATGAGAGGATGATGCATATGTTGGAGGCCATTCTGGAAAATGAGGAGAAGCACAACCTCGCGCTCGAAGGCTTGAAATGTGATGTAGCTCAGAACGACAAACACATCCGCACTTTGGAGGATCAATTGCAAGCATTGATGGAAACTCATCATGTATCTCAAGTAGCAAGTGTGGATGAAAGTCAAGAAGAGTTCATAACCGAGGGCGAGGATGAGTGTTACTTTGAGAAATCAAGCCTTGAACATCCGCCAACCGACTCCATGAAAATTTCGGATGGCAACAAAAATATGGAACTTGAGTCAACGGTGGTGATTGAAAATTTTGTTGAGTTTGAGTCAATTCCGGGGGGAAATGAGGATGTCAAAATTGAAGAAAAATTGCAAGTTGGGATTTTTAAGGCACATTCCAAGCATTTCTCAACTTTGGAATTGTGTGGTGAAACAGAAGTTGAGCTACATGAGTCCCTAGAGTATTGCGAGGAGGAAAATTTTGTGCTNACCACCTCCCACCACTCGTGGTCACAAGCTTGATTCCAAGCTAGGTGCCCAGTTCATATCGTCAAAGTGGAGAGAAAAGTGGTAAAAGTTGACTTGCATCGTGCCACGACATTAAATGCGGCACTTGGTGGGTGGCAACCCATCGTGGCTCAAAATCCTTTTTTTGAGTCATTTTTGAAAATTTTCTTTTTAGAATAGCTTCTTATATTATTTCTAACCAATCTGCCAAGTTTCATATTTTTTTTGGAAGTTGATTTGAGCAGGTTTGGGATACCGGGGAGCCAAACGCAGTGCAAAGAAGGTAAAATAATTATCAATGGGCAACACTGCCCAAGTATGCGATGACCCCAGGCCATTCTGACCAGCCATTC
>MDKH01206639.1:0-28108 GCA_005239495.1 Nicotiana undulata | reverse complement strand
GTTCGTAGAATTTTGGCTATTAAGGTTCAGGGAGCGTCATTGTGGTTGGATGATGGATTATGCAGTGCATGGTGCTGATTCAGCAAAGGTACGTAGTTGTGTTCTGGTGCCTCGTGTGGTAGTTGATACGGTGTTCATATATTAGAAACAGGTATGGCAGAGAAATTTCAAGTGTTGGAACTGGGTTCTGAATTTATGGTATGGATAAAAGAGGATATCTTCAGGTTTGATCAAGCTAATGTGCTCAACGGGGTTGTGGTAGCACGTGCAAGTGCGCAAGGTGTTAAACAGTGATTTCAGAAAACTCCAGAGCGGTTCTTGGCACGTTCGAGGACGAACGTCTGTTTAAGTGGGGGAGAATGTAACGACCCGACCGGTCATTTTGAGCTCTAGCACGTCGTTTAGTAGTTTGAGGCCATGAGCAACTTCATTTCAGGTACTATTTCTTGTGCATATTATCGGAATTGAAATTCGGGAGGTTTAGAGGCAAACTGAAAGGGAAATTCTCATTTCGGAAGCCTTAAATGGGAAGAATTGACTAAGTTTGGAATTTGAAGTAAACGACCTCAGAATGAGGATCTGAAGGTTCCAGAAGGTTCGTATGATGATTTCAGACTTGGGCGTATGTTCGAATCGGGTTTTGGATAACCCGGGTGTGTTTCGGCGTATATTGTGGAAGTCAGCATTTTTGAAAGAATTTCCTAAGTTTGGCTTGAACCGCATTTCAATGATATTGATGCCCGTTTGGGATTCCGAGGCTGGGAATAGCTTTGTATGGTGATTTTTGGAGTTGGGAGCGCAATCGGAAGTGAATTCGGATGTCCGTAGGTTATTTTGAAGTCACTTGGCTAAAGATAGAAATTTGAAGGTTTTTGGGAAATCCAACCGGAAGTGGAAATTTTGATATCGAGGTCGGAATGCGATTCCGAGGGCTGAGGCAGGTCTGTAATGTTGAATATGACTTGTGTGCAAAATTTGGGGTCAATCGAACGTGATTTGACGGGTTTCGGCATCGAAGGTGGAAGTTTTAAATTTCAAGTTCATAAAGTTTGATATTTGGTGCGATTCGAGATTTCGGCGTTGTTTAAGGTGATTTGAAGCCTCGAGCAAGTCCGTGGGATGTTATGGGACCGAGTCATGTGATTGGACGGGGTCCCGGGGGCCTTGGGTGTGTTTCAGGTCATTTTTGAATGATTTACTACCGCGATCGCGAAGAAGGCATGGGGCTGGCTGTGCGATCGCGAGCAAGGTTGTGCGATCGCGGAGAAGAATTATGAGGGAGGTGGAAAATGGCCTGTGCGATCGCGTGCAAGGTTGTGCGATCACGGAGAACGAATCTGGGCAGCATAGTTGGCCTATGTGATCGCAAAGCATTTCATGCGATCACATAGGGGGGTTTTCTGGGCAGTGTGTTATATTAACGGGATTTTAGCCATTTCATGAATTCTTTCACTTGGTTAAGGCGATTTTGGAGGATTTCAAAGGGGGATTTTCATCAAGCATCAAGAGGTAAGTGATTCCTGCTCATTTCCAAGTTAAGTTCAAGGTTTATGCATGGATTGGAACATGAAAAATTGTGGGAAAATTGGGATTTTGAATAAAACCTAGAAATTTGGTAATTTGGATTTTTACCACAAATTGAGCATGAATATTGGAGTAAGTTGTATATTTGAGCTAGTAAGACTATGGGTAGAGTTTATCTTCGAGAAATTTCAGAATCCGGGCATGTGGGCCCGAGGGTATTTTGGTCAATTCATTGAGCGGAGTTGGGAAGTTATATAATTTGAATTTTTTACGAGTATTAGAGTGAATTTTCATTGTTTTTCCCGTTATTTGGATAGTTTTGAGCGTTGTGCATCAATTGGAGTCGTCGGGAGGGCTTGGAATCCGGTTATGAAGTTTCGGAGCGAGGTAAGTCTCCTTTCTAACTTTGTGAGGGGGAATTGTCCCCCTAGGTGAACTAATTAAATGTGTGCTACTATTTGCGGGGGCTACGTGCGCACGAGGTGACGGGAGTCTGTGCGTAGCTACTAATATGCTTTTGTCCGGGTAGTCTAGGACCCACTAGCATGCCTTACTTGTTGTACTTGTGATCTTGCTAGTAATATTAGACCGCTAATGTGATTGAAATAGTAATTGAATATCTAAGAAGGTTAGAGTCCATTTTCTTAATCATTTAGAAAGAAATTTATTCTTCCTTGCGTAAATTGTGTTCCGGACAGGTTGTAATATTTGGAAACCTCGTCAAACGTGGAAAATGAATTTTTCCAGAAATGATTTAAATACTATCTCCATGTTGACCTAAAGAGAATTTTATTATTTTCTTGAGAAGCTGTTTTCTTGATAAAAATGCGGATTTATTATGTTAATACATGTACCTACGAGCACCTGAGTCGCAGGTATGATGCGCGAGCAGGTTAGCCTTATTATTATTATGTTGACCGCATCGCATGATCAATTCACGAGCAGGGAAAATAGATGCATCTTCGAGCCGTTCGACCCTCGGCAGTGCACAGTTTATTATTGTTGGTCTGCGCCGTTCGACCCTCGGCATTTTGATTGCGCATGATAAATGCTGCATATTTCCTGTGACTTATACATGATAAATGATGCGTATTCCCTGTGATTTATACATGATATATACATATTATATACCACTTGTGACTTGAATTGTTAATTGTCTTAAGGACGTAAATTGTAAAATGAAACGACGGAACCCGAGGAATTTATAGGCCCAAGTCTCCAGGTCCTCAATGCCAAGTATTGCTTCACAACTTTTTCCACAATCCAGGTGTGTCAGAGTTACCGGACCTCAAGGGATCCCGGGCAGTGCTCACACCCAGATTTCATAGCCAAGATAGAGTAAGTGTTGTGTGGAATGGCCAGCCTTTGTGTGTCAAATTTCAGAGGGAGCTCAGGGGTCCTAAAGCAATGCTCACACAAAGGGGGCAGAACTTAAGGGGGCTAAGAGGTGAGAGTTACCTAAGGACCTCAAGGGATCCCGGGCAGTGCTCACACCCAGATTTCATAGCCAAGATAGAGTAAGTGTTGTGTGGAATGGCCAGCCTTTGTGTGTCAAATTTCAGAGGGAGCTCAGGGGTCCTAAAGCAATGCTCACACAAAGGGGGCAGAACTTAAGGGGTCTAAGAGTTGAGAGTTACCTAAGGACCTCAAGGGATCCCGGGCAGTGCTCACACCCAAATTTCATAGCCAATATAGAGTAAGTGCTGTGTGGAATTGCCAGCCTTTGTGTGTCAAATTTCAGAGGGAGCTCAGGGGTCCTAAAGCAATGCTCACACAAAGGGGGCAGAACTTAAGGGGTCTAAGAGTTGAGAGAGAGTGCTTGATATAGTTTTGAAAAGGTTAAGTAAGAAAATATTTTTTGAAAAGGGTAAGTAAGAAAACCGTTTTTGAAAAGGGAGATTTGATTGAAATAGTTTTATAACAAAGAAGTTCAACCACTGAAATAAACTGAAAGAGTAGGAACACCAAACAAGTTCAACATCACACAAAGAACCAATAACAGCCAATCAACCACAAGCATGGGAATGGGATTTGAGGGACAAATACAGAGCAGGTGAGGGAAAGCATGTAGCAGGCAGTACACAATCAACAGTTCCTAAGGACTCAGAGGATCAGGGGTACAGTAGGGTATAAGGCTAAACTAACATAGCAGTACCAACCAATTTAAGGCAGTAGAGTCTACCCAAACTAACATAAATAGGGAAATTCACATAAAGACAGGTTTGGAATACACAAAGACATGCTGGATAATAAAGCATAACTTGACATGCTAGATGGAATCCAAGATTTAGTTACATGTTGAACAACAGAATGGTAAATAGAAGCAGATTAGAAACACAATGAATTGCGACAGTAATAAAAACATGTTGGTTTGAGAACTGAAATTTGAATTAGGACATACTAGTGAAGTGAAGAAAGCAGTAACACAAAGCAAGAAATAGGAGATGCACAATAGTTACCCTTGGCTTGTAGCCGACTAACTCAGAGTAGTAGCAAATAACACAGAAGAGAGAATAGAGAACAACAAGTTTTAGTTGTGAGAGAGAGATATTGAACCAAATTAGTTCGTGTCTGTGCTAATGAGAGAATAGAGTATATATAGTTTTGAAAATAGGTAGCAAATAAGGTGGGAATCAAAATTAACCAGTTTTTAAAGGTCTGAGTATCAATCAGTACTCAATCAGTATAGGTGTCCCTTAATTGAAGGAATCAAGTTCAAACGGTATTAAGCAGACAACAAATAAGGAAAGGTACCATATGTAGCTTAGAGAAATATTCAAAATAGTGTGAAATCAACATAAGTATCCCTAATTGAAGGGGTTAAACTCAAACGGCTAGTAGGCAAAATAACAAATAAGGAAAGTTCCCATGCATATAACATATAAGGAAACAATTTCAACCCAATACAAGTATGCAATTGAGACTAGGTTCATCAGATTTTAATTAAGAAAATATGGATCAATTAACAGTAAATTGACCATGCAACAAGGTAAGAAATAAGCTAAAGGTCGGAAATTAGTAAGAATATCCCATAAGAAATCAGTAAGGTTTTCAAATCACAAGGAATCAGGGATGCAAATAATAAAACAGGAACCCTAACAAAGTAAAATTAATGAGAATCAGGGATTCAAACAGGAATAACATCAATTAAAGGAGATTAATCGTGAATTGAATAAATAACAGGCAAGATGTCGGAAACCCTAGTAGTGAAAACATATGAAATTAGGGATTCACATGAATTTATAGGGTAAACAGTAATGTAAGCGGAAAAGCATGGAAACAATCAGAGACAGAGATGAACAACATAGAGTAAAACATCATAAAGTTCATGAGATGCAAGCACATATGCAAACAATATCAAAGACGAAGTCAGGGACTTAGGGTTTAGGTCTAAATTAGGGATTTCATCACAACGATGCAATAAAAGAGAGAAACTTCAATAAATCACTAAAACACAGTAGAGACCCTAGGATAATACTGAAAAATATCATAGGGAAATCATTTAAAACGGAGTCATGAAACCCTAGTTGAAAACGAAGAGTCATTTTAGGGAAAATCAGAGAATCTTTGAGAAAAACAACGAAATAGCTTAAAATATACACAGATCTATCATAGATCTAAAAGAATAGGGGAGTTTTAAGAACTAGGGTTTCATAGAGAACCCAGAAAAGATAAGAAAACCTTAAAACATTACTGGTTTTAGCCCAAAAGTCATAGATCTTACTCGAACAACTGGAGGTGGCCGGAAAATGGCATGAAAGGCCGTAGGGGAAGTTGAACTGCTCCAGGTTCACCTCAGGACCTTAGGGTAGTGTAAAACCGGCGTGGGGGTGAAGCAGGGGCTAGGAGAGGGTGAGAGGACATAGTTTCTGGCGAGGGAGATGGCCGGAGAAGGTGGACAGAGTCCATCGGAGAGGAGGAGGCGAGAAGGTTCTAGAGAGAACCAGAGATAGAGAGAGGGAGATAGAGAGGTGCTTGTGTTGGGAATGGATGAGAGGAAGAGGGTAGTCCTTAAGGGTTAAATTAGGTAAGAGTGAATATGTGTCGTTGATCAAATTTGATCAACGGTCCATATTACACACATGATTGGGTCGGGTAGGATAGGGTATTGGGTTTGGGTTGTTGGGTTATTTCGATTGGGTCTTGGGCTGGTTTTAATTGGATTGGGGTCAAATTAAATTAGGCTATAATTTAAATAGAAAGGGGCTAATTGTTAAATACCCATTAAAATTAGATAAATAATTAATAAGAATAACTAATAATTAGATAAAATGAAATTAAGGCTAAATATGGGAAATTAAGGTAATGAACTAGTATTAAAATGTAAGATGACTGATTATTGAATTTAAATAGCAAAAAATGTGTAATTAGGATAAATTGGCTATTTGTGAAATAATTAATTCCTAATAGGATTAAAAATTATATATTGAGCTAAGAAATATTTTGAAATTATTTGCAATGCAATTTATGAATAATTATGGGATATAAAGTACTGAATAAATTAGACAATAAATTGATAAAAATATGGAAAATTATACTGATTATTATAAAAAGTGATTTTGAAGGTATATAAGCAAATTTTAAAAATAATTTGAGGACAAATTGGGTATCTACATATCTCAGTAAGGAAAATGATAACTTTTCGTGCCACTGTTTGTGCTTCTATATCATCTTTCTCAATATCTTCTTGACGTTCTTGTTGGCGGCTTCTACAACTCCATTCATTTGTGGTCTATAGGATGTGGAATTCTTGTGCTTGATTTTGAAAGTCTCGCACATGGCTTTCATCAGATCACTATTCAAATTGGAACCGTTGTCGGTGATGATTGACTTTGGGACTCCGAATCGACAAACAATACGGTCACAGACAAAGTCTGCCACGACTTTCTTAGTCACCGCTTTGTAAGATGCTGCTTCGACCCATTTGGTGAAATTATCAATAGCTACCAAGATGAACCTATGTCCATTTGAGGCTATAGGCTCGATTGGTCCAATGACGTTCATTCCCCAGGCGGCGAATGACCAAGGTGAGCTTGTTGCATTGAGCTCATTTGGGGGTACGTTTATCATATCTGCATGTACCTGACACTGGTAGCATTTCCAGACGTAATGGATGCAGTCTGTTTCCATGGTCATCCAGAAATAACCAGCTCTGAGTATCTTTTTGGCCAAGATAAAACCATTCATATGTGGGCCGCAAGTCCCAGCATGTATCTCCTCAAGTAGCTTGGAGGCTTCCTTTGCATCGACACATCTCAATAATCCAAAATTGGGAGTTCTCCTATACAGGGTTCCTCCGTTGTGAAAGAAGCTGTTGGACAATCTCCAAAGCGTGCGTTTCTGAGTATGATTTTCAAGCTCTGGGTATTCTCCCTTTTTTAGGTATTCCTTGATGTCATGGAACCATGGTTTTCCGTCCGCTTCTTCCTCAACATGGGTACAATATGCCGGCTGGCTATGGATTTTTACTGGGATAGGGTCAATGAAATTCTTATCTGGATGTTGTATCATGGATGATAGGGTTGCCAATGCATCAGCAAACTCGTTCTGAATTCTGGGGACATGCCGAAATTCTATCTTTGTTAACCTATTTCTCAATTGCTGCACATGATGCAGGTACGACAATATCTTGGAATTCTTGGCAGCCCATTCTCCTTGTACTTGGTGTATTAGCAGGTCTGAGTCACTAATTACCAGCAGCTCCTGAATATTCATATCAATGGCCATGTTGATCCCTAGGATGCAGGCTTCATACTCTGCCATATTGTTGGTGCAAGGGAATCTGAGTTTAGCAGATACCGGGTAATGTTGACCGGTTTACGATACTAGGACAGCTCCGACACCGACTCCTTTGAAATTTGCCGCTCCATCAAAGAACATTCTCCAACAGTCATAGGATTTTGCGATGTCTTCTCCTATGAAAAACACTTCTTCATCGGGAAAATACGTTTTCAGAGGTTCGTATTCTCCATCCACGGGGTTTTCGGCAAGATGATCCGCCAATGCTTGTCCTTGACCACCTTCTGAGTCACATAGACAATGTCGAACTCACTCAGCAGGATTTGCCACTTGGCTAGCTTGCTAGTGGGCATGGGCTTCTGAAAGATATATTTCAAGGGATCCATCCTTGATATAAGGTATGTCGTGTAGGAACAAAAGTAATGCCTTAGCTTCTGGGCTACCCAGGTTAGAGCACAACAGGTATGTTCCAGCAAAGAATACTGTGCCTCGTATGGAGTGAATTTCTTACTCAGATAATATATAGCATGCTTTTTCTCCCTGTCTCGTCGTGCTGCCCCAGAACGCAGCCAAAAGCTCCATCTAGTACTGCGAGGTAGAGTAGCAAGGTTCTATCTGTCTTTGGTGGTACCAGGACTGGCGGTGTTGACAAATACTCCTTGATTATATCGAAGGCCTTTTGGCAATCCTCGGTCCATTTGGTTGCAACATCTTTCTTTAGCATTTTGAAGATTGGTTCACATATGACTGTGGACTGAGCTATGAACCGGCTGATGTAATTAAGGCATCCCAGGAAGCTCATCACATCTTTCTTGTTTCTTGGTGGTGGTAACTCTTGGATGGCTTTAATCTTTGATGGATCCAATTCTATCCCTCGGCGGCTGAAGATGAATCCAAGCAATTTTCCAGTAGGAACCCCGAATGCACACTTCGCGGGGTTTAATTTCAGGTTGTATTTTTGCAATCTGTTGAAGAATTTCCTCAGATCTGCTATATGGTCGGTGTCTTTCTTGGACTTGATGATGACGTCGTCCACATATACCTCGATCTCTTTATGTATCATGTCGTGGAAGATAGTGGTCATAGCTCTCATGTAAGTGGCCCCAGCATTCTTTAGGCCGAATGGCATCATCTTATAACAGTAGACTCCCCACAGTGTAATGAAAGCCGTTTTCTCAGCATCTTCCTCGTCCATCCAAATCTGATGGTAACCAACAAAGAATTCCATGAACGACTGAAGTTCATACTTGGCGCAATTTTCAATCAGGATGTGTATGTTTAGAAGAGGGAAATCATCCTTTGGACTGGCCCGGTTGAGATCCCGGTAGTCGACACAAACCCTGACCTTTCCATCTTTCTTAGGTACTAGCACGATGTTGGCTAACCATGTCGGCTATTCAACCACCCTGAGAACCTTGGCATTGATTTGCTTGGTAACTTCCTCTTTGATTTTCAAACTCATGTCAGTCTTGAACTTTCTGAGCTTTTACTTTACCGGCGAGCACATTGGATTGGTTGGAAATTTGTGAGCCGCAATGGAGGTACTTAGACCAGTCATGTCATCGTATGATGCAAATATGTCTTCATAGCCTTTCAAGAATTGTGTGTATTCCTCTTTCTCTGACGGCGACAAGTGAATGCTGATACGAGTTTCTTTGACATTCTCTGAATCTCCCAGGTTGACAATCTCAGTTTCGTTCAGATTTGACTTAAGCCTGTTCTCGAAATTCTCAACTTCTCTGACAATTTCATCAGGTATGATATCATCCTCTTCTTCTGAATCGCTGTCCTTTTGTTGCGTTGCCTCATTGTATGTCACGGTCATTGGTTCATCAAGATATGAAATAGTAATGATGTATAGAAGTAATGGGAGAAAATGATAATAATAAATACTGATTAAACATAAAAGCGTTTTTGATAATTTAAACGAATGTTTTGGAACATTGAAGATCTTATTGCAAAAATGGAAATGCGAAAAGGAAATCATTAGCAGACGAAAATAGACAATGCTTGTTAAGCCTTGCTACTTCGGGACTCGTCGGGACCTGGATTTTTTGACAGTCCAGTTCTTAAGGAATGATCCTTTGCTCACTGCTTAGATGGAAGGAAATTCCTCCTCCTCCTCCTCAACAATGACACAACAGTCCATATTATCATCTTCTAGGAACATATTCTTCAAGGCTTCCAATGCTTCTTCTTCCTCTAACCCCCATATAATGTCGTCTTTCTAGAAGGTCTGCTCCAAATGTGGTATAGGCTGTTCTAGTGGATAATAGGGACCGCTCCATGGTGGCAACCAGTCCTTGTACTCTTGCCATGTGTATTTGTATCCCAGACCAATAGTGGTGCCATGGCGCTTGAGCTGTATTGGCTTGAAGATTCCTTGAAGATTCTTGCCGAGTCCTTTGCCAGGTTCGTACCCACTCCGATTCAGTATGCTTTCGATCTTACTATCCCACCACTTGTCTTTGTCTATTGCGTTAACCTGCTCGATGTGGTGGTAGGTTTCTCCACCCAGACTTCTTCTACCCTCAACCACCGGGATGATCTGGCGACTCTAGATAGGGTTGCTTCCATATCCATGGATGATTACTTCCTGGTGGTTCCATTCAAACTTCACTTCCTTATGTAATGTTGATACCACGACCCCGACGACATGTACCCATGGCCATCCCAATAACAGGTTGTAGGAGGCCGATATGTCTATCACCTGAAATTCAACCTCGAATCATGTGGGTCCCATTTTCAGGCAAAGACTGATTTCCCCGATGGTAGACCTATGAGAGCCATCGAAAGCTTTCATATTCATGGACCCTTCTCTTATCTCGTACAATCCCTTGCCCAATTTCTTGAGTGTTGTCAATGGACAGATGTTGAGGCTGGATCCCCCGCCAATCAGGATCCTGGTGATGAAGTAGCCCTCACATTGCATAGTGATGTGTAGTGCTTTGTTGTGACTTAACCCTTTAGGCGGTAGTTCGTCTCGTGAAAGGTGATATTATGACTTTCCAGCACCTGCCCTACCATATTGGCCATTTCCCCACATGTGATGTTATTTGGCACATATGCTTCGTTCAGCACTTTCATCAGAGCATTCGTGTGTGTTTCTGAGTTCTGCAGCAACGATAGGATGGATATCTGGGCTGGAGTTTTGTTCAGATGATCGATGACCGAGTATTATTTGGCCTGCACCTTCCTCCAAAGATTATCTGGGTCTGTCTCAATGATGGGTGGTCTGTTGAAAGCTTGTTTGCTGGACTCTGCCAAATGTTTAGGTGTATAGACCCTGCCGGTCCTTGTCATCCCCTGTGCGGCAGTAGCTTCTTCTATCTTGACTTTACCTTTTCTTCTCGCCTCCGCCATGTAATCCCAAGGTACAACATTAGTGTTGAAATGAGGTGAAGTTGACACTGTCACTGTGATTGGTGCAGCTACTTTCACTTCAAATGGAATAGGTGCCTTAGCAGGTGGCATTACTTTTACCTCAAACGACACAGGTGCATCTGCGGGTGGTGCCGCTTCAAACTCGAATGGGACTGACGTAGCTACCTCAACATCTCCATATGGCTGAATCTGGACTATTATAGGATTAAGAGTGACTGTTGGCTTCTTTGGGCCATCACCCTCTATGATCAACCTGATCGACCCCTCTGGGTCCCAATCTTCTTCTATTTCTATCATGTTGATGCCTCCGCCCCTATGGTCTGGGAGCGTATTGTTGCGTACATTGGGAGTATCTCCCTTTGCTTGAATGATCTTATTATCAATCAAATAATGAATCTTATCTTTCAGTGAGCGGCATTCAGCAATTGTACGCCCCTTCATGCCGGAATAGTATGCACATGTCTTATTTGGATTGACCCATTGAGAAGGATTCTCAGGGTTATAGTAGGGATAGGAGTGACATAACCAGCGGCTTTTAATCTTTTGTAAAACTGGTCAATAGGCTCAGCGATGGCAGTATATTGCTTGGGCGGTTTGCGGTAAAAATTGGGTCGAGGTCTTGGAAATTTTTGGCGAGCAGGGGGTGGCTGGAAGTGAGATGGTTGAGATTTGTATGCATGATAAACAGGGGCTGGTTGGGTATATCTGGGAGAAGTAGGCTGATAGGTAGGTGGTGGAGATGACTGATATGTTGGTGGAGGTGCTGACTGATAAGTTGGTGGGGGTGCTGACTAATATGTTGGTGGGGGTGTTTCTCGGTGTGTGGCAAGTGTTGCATTGTGGCGGAATAGTTGGATTTTCGAGTGGAGTTGTGTGGTGACGAGTTCTGGGAGGATTTTGTTTGTTTGGAGTGTTCTGAGGAGGTATGGGATTTTGGGTGTTTGGATGATTGACATCTGAAACACTAAGTGAGAAGGATAAATTTGCCAAATTTCGGACATGCTCAAGCTCTCCTTGGAGCTTCAACAACCTTTGCTCGAGTTTTGACATAGAATCGTTCTGGACCTGAGTACCTTGAGTGTCAGAGGCTTCAGTTTGTTCAGCTGACATTGTGTTTTCCTTTCTGATATTGCTCAAATCTTCCATTTTGCCTTTGCTTTTGCTTTTTCCCTTAGGTGGACTAGGAAGAGGAGAGGGTGGAGGGCCCCTGGATCTTTTTTAGTATGATGATGATGCCAAAATGCACGAACTAACCTTTGGGGAAGGGAATAACCAAAAAAAAGAAAACAAAAGCAAAAACAAAAGGTATCCAAGTCAGTGAGGGTCATGAGAAAATATTGCAGTATTTAAAAACATATTGCAGGAATATAAAGCGTGTCCTAATTTGGTAGCCTTGTTGGGCTCGAGGTAGGCCTAGCGAAAAATTGATTTGGAGAACTTAGATGCTAAAAATTCTCATTTCATTAATATAAATAGACGAATCCAAAAATAGACTAAAATAATAAGCAGGAAATAAAGTCAGTAAAGGCCATTGGCCTTATTACATTGATAAAAGCAAAAAGGAAAACCTATCCTACTTAGTCCCAGAAGGACCTTCCCCAGATTCGGCATTCTTGATCCCATCGAACAAGTTCCCTAGCTCACGTAATCCCAGCAACAAGTATGCTCTGGCCAGATGTCCTCCTTCATTTCCCTCGGCTTTTTGACAGTCTTCGACCCTTTTGATGATTTTACCTTCCATATCTACTATGCCTCGCTCCAAGTATTCCAGCTTCCTTTTGGAACGGACGACCATGTCTTTCCATTCTTCGATCAACCTTTTGTTGGTTTCATGTATCTCTCGGTGTTTGTTCTCATATTCGTGGACCCTCTTGCATAGCTGATTGTACTTGATCTGAGCCTCGGCACTCTCGTCTATGATTCTGTGGCCTCGGCTGATCCCTGGCTTGACTAACCCATCCAAGTCGTCTTCTAACCACGCCGGGTAAAAAGGTGCACATCTTGCGTGGTACCTGTCTGGTTCAATTGTGTTCTTCTCCATTATGATTCTTGCAGTGCCACATGTGTTGGGCTTGGCACATCATCCTGGAAGTCAACTCGGAAATGGCTCATCGTATCGACCCTCAGCACAACTTGCTTCCTGCCTGCTTGTCTCATGACCCGGAGAGAAACGTAAGGATATATGCCTCTCATCCCTGTAACGACCCGACCGGTCATTTCGCGTTCTAGGACCCCCTGCCGCTAAATGAGACTTCCCGTAGTTTCTTTTACTAATTTACGACTTGTGGGGACAGGTGGTTCGGGATTTTGAGGAGTTTGGAGTGGTATAGAAACACTTGGTTCCTTAAGGTTGGTGTGAAAGGCCAAGTTTGACTTTGGTCAACATTTTTAGTAAACGACCTCAAAATTGAGATTCGAAGGTTTCGGTAGGTTCGTATGATGATTTTGGACTTGGGCGTATGTTCGGAATAGGGTTTGGATGACCCGAGAGCGTTTCGACGCCAAATAGTGAAATTAGAGTTTCCTTAAGTTCAAATTGAGGTTTGGAACGTGTTTTTGTGTTATCAAGGTCTAAACGAAATTCCGAGACCAAGAATAGTTCCGTTATGTCATTTATGACTTGCTCGCAAAATTTGGTGTCATTCCGAGTAGTATAGGTAGGTTCGGCGCATTGTTAGCGAATTCTAGAACTTGAAGTTTTTAAGTTTGATCCAATAGGTTTTGGGGTGTGATTTTTAGATTTAGTATTTTTTCGGATGTTCCAAAGGCTCGAGCGAGTCCGTATTATGATTTAGGACTTGTTATTATAATTGGACCGGGTCTCGGGTGGGTCCATATGCCATTCGGGCATCGAGCGAGGCAAAAACCAGCAGCAAATGATTGTTGGTGCACCAGATCTGGTGCGACTGCACCTGCGGTGGCCTAGCCGCAGGTGCGTGACCACTTCTGCGGTCCCCTGTCTCGCAGGTGTCCCCCAGGTGAGGATGCCAAGTTCCGCAAGTGTGTATTATTTTTTGAAGAAGCAGGGCCGCTGGTGAGGATTATTTTCCGTAGAAGCGGAGCCGCATGTGCGGACTCCGCTTCACATGTGCGAACCCAAGCCCCATTTCTCTTTTCCGCAAATGCAAGATTTTTCTCACAAATGCGAGACCGCAGGTACGGTCCTCGAGCCGCAGGTGCGAGAAACCTGTAGGCAGTGAGGTTGTTTTAAAACACGGGAATTCACCATTTTTGATCATTTTCACTTCATCTTGGGCGAGTTTTGAGCATGCAAAAGGGACAAACAACCTAGCTACTGTAAGGTAAGTAATTCCTACCCTAAATTTGGTTTAATACTTAAATTCTTAGGTAGATTAACACCTTAATTAGTAGAAATCATGGGTTAGAGTGAACACCTAGGTTTTTATGAAAATGAGATAATTACCAAAGAATTAGTTATGAAATCATACGTAAACTATATAATGTTGATCCTTAGGCTATGGGTGAGTGTTTCCTTCAAAAATTTCCGGAATCCGAGCATGTGAGCCCCGAGGTGTATTTTGGGATTTTTCAATTTAGGTTGAAACAAGCATTTAAATAGAGGAATTTCATACTTTTGAGTATATATTGATTTATTTTTGCTATATTTGATTAGTTTCGA
The DNA here is from genome assembly GCA_005239495.1 of Nicotiana undulata. Classification (NCBI taxonomy): domain Eukaryota; kingdom Viridiplantae; phylum Streptophyta; class Magnoliopsida; order Solanales; family Solanaceae; genus Nicotiana; species Nicotiana undulata. The sequence goes on along the minus strand of MDKH01206639.1, from coordinate 13,821 downwards.
GTCCTTGGGAGGCGAATTTGGAGTTTCGGGCGCGTTCTTGATCCAGAAGGTGTACTTGTCACGAGGTGAGTCTCCTTTCTAGCCTTGTAAGAGGGAATTGTCCCCATAGGTAAATATAAATGATTGCATGTCTTTAATTGCGGGGCCTACGCACGCACCAAGTGACGAGAGTCCGTGCGTAGCTACTATTATGTTATGTCGGGTAGTTTTAGGATTCAAAAGCATGCTTTATGTGCCGTATCTACAATCTTAGATGGTAATTTAGACTGCCTAATATCCTCGAAATATTAAATGAATATCTAGGAGGTTACATTCTGAAACTATTATTGTTGAATCATTTTCCTGTAAGTATATCCTCTACTGAATTCCTGATATCCTATTAATTATGTGTATGTATACGGGAACCCGTGTCGCACGTATGATTCTCGAGCGGGGTAGCCCTACTATAATGTCAACCGCGTCGCATGTTCGATTCGCGAGCGGTCTAATAGATGCAGCTATGGTTCGAGCCGTTCGACCCTTCGGCAAGGCACATTTATTTTCACGTCGTATCGGTAATTTATATGTTAGAGAACTTGACACGAAAAGGTAATTGTAAATATTATTTGATGCCCCTGTCTTCATTATTATTCATGACTGCTATTCCTGCTTAGCCTTACATTTAAACTATATTATTTTAACCCTAGTAAGTATCACGTCGACCTATCGTCACTACTTCTTCGATATTAGACGGGATACTCACTGGGTACATATTGTTTATGTACTCAGGCTACGCTTCTGTACTTAAGTGTACAGGTTCTGAGGCAGGTGCATCTGGGTATCAGTCCGGAGCTCGTCCCTGACTCATACTTAGCTTAGACTTCTCGGTGAGCTGTTTTCCTTGACGACTTCCAGAAGCACCTTGGAGTTTCCCTTCTTTTGATTTTATTTGTCTATCTTTTTCCTCAGACAGTAGGGCAGACTTGTATTCTTTTGGATTTTCATTCTACTAGATGCTTGTAAACCTGTGACACTAGTTCCTGGCACACACTTAATAGACATTATATTTTTGGGATGTAAATATTAACTATGACTTTTATGGCTATTTCTTTTTAAATGGCCTAAGTTGTCTTTTTTCACTTAATGTTTTTAAATCTAAATTTAGTAAGTAACGGAAAGGTTTTGGGTAAATTAAATGAAACTCACTAGTAAATTGATGTTGTCTTGCCTGAAATCGATGTTGGGCTCCATCGCGACCTGATTTAGGATTTTGGTCGTGACAACATGGTATCAGGGCTCTAGGTTCACGTAGGTCTCACAAGTTACGGGTAAACCCAATAGAGTCTTGTCGATCGGTATGGAGACGTCTGTATTTATCTTCGAGAGGCTATAGGGTGTTAGGAAATCTCTCTTTATTCATCTTCTATCGTGCAGTTGATGGTATACTAAATCTCACTCTTCTATTCTCTTAAAGATGGTGAGGACGTGCGCAACCGATGTTCCAGACCTGGGAGGTGCCGCTACCCTCGTCATCCGAGGTCGTGGAAGAGGATGGGGGAGGGAACCGACCCGAGGTAGGGGACGGTGGCGTCCCAGAGCTGTACCGGTTGCACCCTCAGCGGATCCAGTGGAGGATCCCATCACTGAGGAGCAGGGCGGGGTGCCCGCAGCAGATCCTGCCCCTTTGGACTTTATGACGGCGCCAGGATTTCAGGAGGTCATGGGCCGTATGATGCGGTTCATGGACACAATGACTCAGGCTGGTTTATTTCCAGCGGATCCTGATACATCTCAGGCGGGTGGGGTAGCACATACCCCTACCGCCCAGGCTGCGGGACATGCAACAATAGTATACCAGACCCCAGGTACACTGCATGTGGGCGGGGCCCCGCGAGTAGCAGCAGTACCTGAGCCCAGACCAGATGCGGATGGTGATCCGCAGAAGCTTTTGGATAGATGGACCAGATTGCACCCTCCTATCTTCGGAGGTGAGCGTCATGAGGACGCACAAGACTTTATTGATAAGTGTAGGGACAAACTGCACAACATGAGGATACTGGTGTCCCACAGAGTTTATTTCACTACCTTCCAGTTGGAGGGCAGGGCCCGCAGATGGTGGCAGTCCTATATACTCGGTAGGCCGGCAGATTCTCCTTCCCTCATTTGGGAGAAGTTCACCTAGTTGTTCCTGGACAGATATATTCCACCGTCTGGGAGGGAAGAGTTGCGGTATCAGTTTGAGCAGCTGGAGCAGGGTCAGATGTCCGTGACTGACTACGAGGCTAGGTTTTCTAAGTTGTCTCGTCATGCCCTCATGATACTTCAAACTGATGCAGAGAGAGTGCAGAGATTCGTAGCTGGGTTGAACTCAGGTATTAGGGCCAACATGGCCCGAGAGGTGGAGATGGGCACTCCCTATCAGCTTGTGGTCGAGATTGCTCGCTGAATTAAGGGTTATCGATTGAGGGGCAGAGAGCAGAGTCAGCAGGATAAGAAAGCTAGATTCTCTGGGATTTCAGAGGTGCTCCAGCTAGGGGAAGAGGTTAGTTCGGTAGGGGCCAGCCTAGTAGGCCTCTATATTTAGCATCCCCACCACCTCCACAAGGTGTCCCAGCGAGACCTTATTTCAGCGCTATGCCGGAGGGTTCTTACCGCACGCCAGCTATTTAGGGTTCCTCCGGCGGATATTCTGGTCATCAGGGGTCTTCCAGTCCCTATTTTAGTGCTATTCCAGAGAGTTTGTGCCGCCCTCCAGCTATTCAGGGTTCTTCTTTTTCAAGGCAGCATGCCATGGTACAGAGGGGATGTTATGAGTGGGGAGATCCAGGCCATATGAAGAGGACTTGTCCCAGGCTTTGGGGCAAAGCCATTCAGCAGAGTTATCAACCTATATTCTCAGCACCGGCGGTTCAGCCACCCAAAGGTGGAGGACAGGCTGGTAGAGGTCGTCCTAGAGTTGGAGGCCACGAAGGGGGAGCCCAGTCAGCTCTTGTTCATTCTGGTGGAGGCTAGTCATCCGGCGCTCCAGCTAGATTCTATGTTTTCCCGGCCAGACCAGATGCAGTGGCCTCAGACGCCGTGATCACAGGTATTTATTCAGTATGCGGTAGAGATGCATCAGTATTATTTGATCCAGGGTCCACTTATTCATATGTATCAGCCTTGTTTGCTCATTTCCTGGATATTCCTTGTGAGTCTTTGGGTACTCTTGTTTATGTGTCCACTCCTGTGGGCGATTATGTGGTTGTGGACTGGATTTATTGGTCCTGTGAGGTTACATTCTGTGGGTTCGAGACCAGAGCGAACATCTTATTGCTTGATATGGTTGATTTTGAGGTCATCCTGGGAGTGGATTGGCTATCTCCTTATCATGCTGTTCTAGATTTCCATGCCAAGACTGTTACTCTAGCCATGCTCGAGTTGCCAATATTGGAGTGGAGAGGTTCCTCAGTTACTGCAGCTAGCCGGGTTGTTTCATTCCTGAAGTCTCGACGTATGGTCGAGAAGGGTTGTTTGGCTTATCTTGCTTATGTGTGGGACACCACCGCCGAGTCCCCGACGATTGATTTAGTGCCAGTAGTTCGAGAGTTCGCCGATGTGTTTCCTTCAGACCTTCCAGGCATGCCACCGGATCGTGACATTGATTTTTGCATTGACTTAGCTCCAGGCACCCAACTTAAATCTATTCCTCCCTAACATATGGCTCCGAAGGAATTGAAAGAAAAACTTGAGGAGTTTCTAGATAAGGGGTTTATCAGACCGAGTGTATCGCCTTGGGGTGCTCCAGTGTTATTTGTGAAGAAGAAGGATGGGACTATGCGGATGTGTATTGACTATCGCCAGTTGAACAAAGTCACCATCAAGAACAAGTACCCATTGCCGCGTATCGATGATTTGTTTGACAAGTTGCAGGGTGCGGGAGTATTTTCTAAGATTGACTTGAGATAGGGGTACCATCAGCTGAAAATTCAGGACTCGGATGTTCCGAAGACTACCTTTCGTACGAGATATGGTCATTATGAGTTCCTCGTGATGTCCTTTGGCTTGACTAATGCCCCAGTAGCATTTATGGACTTGATGAACATGGTGTTCAGGCCTTATATTGATTCTTTTGTCATTGTCTTTATTGATGACATTTTGATTTACTCATGTAGTCTGGGGGAGCACGAGCAGCATTTGAGAGTTGTGCTCCAGACTTTGCGAGAACAGAAGTTGTATACTAAGTTCTCCAAGTGTGAGTTTTGGTTGGATTTTGTGGCATTCTTGGGACACGTGGTATCCATAGAGGGTATCAAGGTTGATCCTAAGAAGATTTATGCAGTTCAGAGTTGGCCACGCCCTACTTCAGCTACGGAGATCAGGAGCTTCTTGGGTCTAGCAAATTATTATCGCCGTTTTGTGGAGGGTTTATGATCCATTGCAGCTCCTCTAACTAGATTGGCTCAGAAGAATGCCCCTTTCCGATGGTCTGACCAGTGTGAGGCGAGCTTTCAGAAGCTCACGACAGTATTGACTTCAGCACCAGTTCTAGTATTGCCTTCCGATTCTGGGATGTATACAGTTTATTGCGATGCTTCGTGCGTTGGTTTGGGATGTATGTTGATGCAGGAGGGGCGAGTTATCGCATATGCTTCACGTCAGCTGAAGGTTCATGAGAAAAATTATCATGTGCAAGATTTGGAGTTTGCGGCGATTGATCATGCTCTTAAGATTTGGAGGCACTATTTGTATGGGGTGTCATGTGAGGTTTATACAGACCACCACAGCCTGTAGTACTTGTTCAAGAAGAGGGATCTTAATTTGAGGCAGCGCAGGTGGCTTGAGTTATTGAAGGATTATGCCACCACCATTCTTTATCATCCGAGTAAGGCAAATGTGGTAACAGATGCCTTGAACAGGAAGTCGGAGAGTATGGGTAGCTTGGGTTATATTTCAGGAGAGGAGAGACCTCTAGCTTTGGACATTCAGTCCTTGGCTAATCGCTTGGGGAGGTTGGACCTTTCATAGCCCAGCCGAGTTCTTACACGTGTGGTTGCTCAGTCATCATTATTGGGGGAGATCAAGGCTCGACAATTTGATGATCATCACTTGATGGATCTCCGGGAGACAGTGGTATAGGGTGGTGCCAAGGTGGTTTCTATTGGCGAGGATGGAGTTCTGAGACTTTAGGGTCGCTTATGTGTCCCTAATGGTGATGGACTAAATGAGAGGATTCTAGAGGAGGCTCACAGTTCACGGTATTCTATTCATCCCGGTGCTACAAAGATGTATCGTGACTTGAAGCAAAGTTTCTGGTGGAGGTGGATGAAGAAAAACATAGCGGAGTATGTGGCTAGATGTCTATATTTCCAGCAGGTTAGGTTTGAGCACCAGAGGCCAGGAGGCCTACTTCAGCAGATGCCTATACCTGAGTGGAAATGGGAGCGCATCACTATGGACTTCGTAGTTGGGTTGCCTCGGACTTTACGGAAGGTTGATGCGATTTGGGTCATTGTGGATAGATTGACCAAGTCGGCGCATTTCATTCCAGTATCTACTACTTATACTTTAGAGAGGTTGGCCCAGATCTACATTCGGGAGATAGTTCGGTTGCACGGTGTGCCTGTGTCCATTATATCAGATCGAGGTCCTCAACTCCCCTCGCACTTCTGGAGAGCATTGTAGAGTGAGTTAGGCACGCGGTAGAGCTCAGCACATCATTTCACTCTTAGACTGAAGGGCAGTCAGAGCGAACAATTCAGATATTGGAGGACATGCTCAGGGCATGTGTGATTGACTTTGGAGGTCAGTGGGACCATTTCTTTCCTTTTGTCGAGTTTGCTTATAATAATAGTTATCAGTCCAGCATTGAGATTGCTCCATTTGAGGCCTTGTATGGTCGGCGATGTCGTTCTCCTATCGGGTGGTTTGAGCCTGGCGAGGCTAAGTTATATGGCACCGACCTGGTGAAGGATGCTTTGGAGAAAGTGAAGCTGATTCAGGAAAGGCTTCGCACAACACAGTCCCGACAAAAGAGTTACGCGGATCAAAAGGCGCGTGACGTATCATTTATGGAAGGAGAGAAGGTTCTGTTGAAAGTCTCATCGATGAAGGGTATTATGAGGTTTGGGAAGAAGGGCAAGTTGAGCCCAAGGTTTATAGGTCAATTCGAGGTGTTGAGGCGAGTCAGAGAGGTTGCTTATGAGCTTGTTTTACCTACAAGTTTATCAGGAGTTCATCCGGTCTTTCATGTGTCCATGCTCCGGAGATACCACGCCAACTTATCTCACGTGATAGATTTAAGCACCATTCAGTTAGATGAGAAGTTGGGCTACGAGGAGGAGCCAGTTGCTATTATTGACAGGCAGGATCGCCAGTTGAGGTCCAAGAGGGTTTCCGCTGTAAAGGTCCAGTGGAGGGGCCAACCAGTTGAGGAGGCGACTTGGGAGTTTGAGGAGGACATGCGGAGCATATATCCACACCTATTCAGCACTTCAGGTATGATTCTACACCCGTTCAAGGACGAACGTTAGTTTAAGAGGTGGAGAATGTAACGACCCGACTGGTCATTTCGCGTTCTAGGACCCCGTGACCCTAAATGAGACTTCCCATAGTTTCTTTTACTGATTTATGACTTGTGGGGACGGGTGGTTCGGGATTTGGAGGAGTTTGGAGTGGTATAGGAACACTTGGTTCCTTAAGGTTGGCCTTAAAGGCCAAGTTTGACTTCGGTCAATATTTTTAGTAAACAACCTCAGAATCGAGATTCGAATGTTCAGGTAGGTTCGTATGATGATTTTGGACTTGGGCATATGTTCGGAACGGGTTTTGGATGACCCGAAAGTGTTTCGGCGCCAAATAGTGAAATTAGAGTTTCCTTAAGTTCAAATTGAGGTTTGGAACGTGTTTTTGTGTTATCAAAGTCCAAACAGAATTATAAGATCGGGAATAGTTTTGTTATGTCATTTATGAGTTGCTCGCAAAATTTGGTGTCATTCCGAGTAGTATATGTAGGTTCGGCGCATTGTTAACGAATTCTAGAACTTGAAGTTCTTAAGTTTGATCCAATAGGGTTTGGGGTGTGATTTTTAATTTAGCATTGTTTTGGACGTTCCGAAGGCTCGGCGAGTCCATATTATGATTTAGGACTTGTTAGTATAATTGGACAAGGTTTAGGGTGGGCTGGGATGCCGTTTGGGCATCGAGCGAGGCAAAAACCAGCAGCAAATGACTGCTAGTGCACCAGATCTGGTGCGACCGCAAGTGCAGACTCCGCTCCGCAGGTGCGAACCTAGGCCTCCTTTCCCATTTTCACATATGCGGTCCTCGAGCTGCAGGTGCGAGAAACCTGTAGGAAGTGAGGTTGTTTTGAAACACGGGAATTCACCATTTTTGATCATTTTCACTTCATCTTGGGCGATGTTTGAGCATGCAAAAGTGACAAACGACCTAGCTACTGTAAGGTAAGTAATTCCTACCCTAAATTTAGTTTAATACTTGAATTCTTTGGTAGATTAACACCTTAATAAGTAGAACTCATAGGTTAGAGTGAAAACCTAGGTTTTTATGAAAATGAGAGAATTATCAAAGAATTAGTTATGAAATCATACGAAAACTATATAATGTTGATCCTTAGGCTATGGGTGAGTGTTTCCTTGGAAAATTCCGGAATTCGAGCATGTGGGCCCGGGGGTGTATTTTGGGATTTTTCAATTTAGGTTGAAACAAGCATTTAAATAGAGGAATTTCATACTTTTGAGTATAGATTGATTTATTTATGAAATATTTGATTAGTTTCGAGTCCTTGGGAGGCAAATTTGGAGTTTCGGGCGCGTTCTTGATCCGGAAGGTAGATTTGTCACGAGGTGAGTCTCCTTTCTAACCTTGTAAGAGGGAATTGTCCCCATAGGTAAATATAAATGATTGCATGTCTTTAATTGCGGGGGCAACGCACACACGAAGTGACGAGAGTCTGTGCGTAGCTACTATTATGTTATGTCGGGTAGTTTTAGGATTCACAAACATGCTTTATGTTCCAAATTTACAATCTTAGATGGTAATTTAGACCGCTTAATATCCTTGAACTATTAAATGAATATCTAGGAGGTTATATTCTGAAATTATTATTGTTGAATCATTTTCCTGTAAGTATATCCTCTACTGAATTCTTGATATCCTGTTAATTATGTGTATGTATACGGGTACCCGCGTCACACGTCTGATTGTCAAGCGGGGTAGCCCTACTATTGTGTCAACCGCGTCGCATGTTCTATTCGATAGCGGTGTAATAGATGCATCTATGGTTTGAGTCGTTCGACCCTTAGGCAAGGCACATTTATTTTCGCGTCCTATCGGTCGTACGTTCACAGCGTATTATGTGTTTTTTAGTTGTTTGGATGTTCTGTGAATATGTATCTGTTGAATATCATGAAAAAGGAAAACTAGGTAATTTATATGTTAGAGAACTTGACACGAAAAGGTAACTGTAAATATTATTTGATGCCCCTGTCTTCATTATTATTCATGACTGCTATTCCTGCTTAGCCTTACATTTAAACTATATTATTTTTACCCTAGTAAGTATCACGTCGACCTCTCGTCACTACTTCTTCGAGATTAGACGGGATACTCACTGGGTACATATTGTTTATGTACTCATGCTACGCTTCTGTACTTAATTGTACATGTTCTGAGGTAGGTGCATCTGGGTATCAGTCCGGAGCTCGTCCTTGACTCATACTTGGCTTAGACTTCTCGGTGAGCTGTTTTCCCTGACGACTTCCAGAAGCACCTTGGAGTTTCCCTTCTTTTTATTTTATCTGTCTATCTTTTTCCTCAGACAGTAGGGCAGACTTGTATTCTTTTGGATTTTCATTCTACTAGATGCCTGTAAACCTGTGACACTAGTTCCTGGCACACACGTAGACATTATATTTTTGGGCTGTAAATATTAACTATGACTTTTATGGCTATTTCTGTTTAAATGACCTAAGTTTTCTTTTTTCACTTATTGTTTTTAAATCTGAATTTAGTAAGTAACAGAAAGGTTTTGTGTAAATTAAATGAAACTTACTAGTAAATTGATGTTGGCTTGCCTGACATCGATGTTGGGCGCCATCGCGCCCTTATTTAGGATTTGGGTCGTGACAACCCGATCAACACTAGGTGTGGCACATCCATGTATCTGATGATGAATTCGTCCGTTGGAAACCACTCCAACATCCACTGTGCCTGCTCCTCAGTTAGGTTATTCAAGAATTCTACACACTCCTTGGCAGTCTCTGGCTGGGCAAATCTGTCAGGTATATATGTCATCCGCTTGGGGTTGTGGAAAGCAATGTGATCGTTCCACGCCCTTTGCGGAAATTCATGACGGTACTGGCCCTTTTGGAGGTGTTCTGAGAGCCACAGTTGTAGCAACATGTTGCAACCCTCGAAATGCTTAGCTCCTTTTTGACAGCGTTCCAAGGCTCGGTAAATGTCTGATATGATCATCGGGACAATGCTGAAGGCTCGCCCGTCAATCCCTTCCACCAAGGTCTTGGTTACCATGGCTAGCCTAGTGTGAATCCTTTCCTTCTTTGTTGGAAACACGATCAACCCCAGAAAGCAGACAATGAATACAAATACCCTACGGTGGATGTGACCCAGAGAAGTGATGGCGAACTCATCATGATAGGTACGGTATGACTTACTGTGACCGTATCTTTCATATAAATACTCGAAGGGTATGTATATTTTTTCATATATTCTAACTCAGTGTTCTTCTTTAGACCCATCATTTTCAGAAAGCTTTTGCCTGTGCGGTTCTCAAGCACCAACAACCCGGGAGTCTCCCAAACTAACCCAGCAAGTCCTGCTATTTCTTCTAGCAATGGTGTCAACTCAATACACCCAAAGCGGAACACGGCTCTTTCACTATCCCAAAATAAAGTGGCAACCTCAATCAACATGTTGTTGGGTTGGATGTCTAGGAAGGACGGTAAATTGCCCAGGTATTTCTTGACGTGTTTCTTATCACTTGAGTGAAGATCCTCCCACCTGTTCAGGAGCATTGGAGGGATGTTGCTAACCATACCGAATCTAGGGACTTCGTGCCTCATATTTCTGCAAGACAAAAATGGTTAGGCCCTTACCCCCACCAGACTCGACTATTTATACATTTATGATGAACATGCAAGCATTTAGTTCTCCAAATAAATGCACAGAACGTGATTGTGTCCGTTTGGATTATGGAAACCCCGGTGGACTTTGGACAAGGTTGTCTTAAAGGGTTATTGTGCGGATGACACATTAACCCGGCTAGGTTTGACTATGATGCATGCATAGTTTAACAGACTAAGGTTTCTATGTGGTTTTAGACTAGTACCCTTGAGCGGAAAACTCAAGGGGGAAGGCATGGAACCATCGACTGCACCGCTGATCGACCAGTTTTACCGCAAATAAGCCTTTCCAAATTTAAGGGTGATATAAAATGGGAAGAGCGCAATCACTCATCAAGTGTTGCTATAGGATTTGTATTGTCACGAGTGGAATATGACGTTGAGCATGATTATGCAACAATAAATAAGCAATAAAAGCATGTGGTCATGAATTTTCACGTTGTGAAAGCGGTAAATACATCAGTTATAATTTAAAGCAGTTACAAAGAGAAACAAAGAAAACATGTCAGTTTTGCTCTTGGAAAAATAAATACTTGGAAGAAATAGACAATTAAACTGCACATAAGGGGAAAGGAAAAGGGTGAAGGTATTAGCAAAGTAAAGGTACAAATTCACAAATCAGTTTGAAATGGTAAAAGCCTAAAATCCCCAACAGAGTCGCCATGCTGTCGGGCCCCCCTTTTCCTATCCTTTCGGATCGGTCAGGATTTTTGACATTATTGGGACAACTCGTTTCCTTTTTGGAAAGGGGTATATAAAGGAATTGAAGAGTCGCCACCTAACGAATTATGGTGCGTTATGGCACCTACTAAGGGTCATTTACAACACAAATTTGAATAACTAGAGATTGGGTAAGGGCTTGAAATTACTTCAAGGGGAAGGTGTTAGGCACCCCTCAAAGTCCACAACTGTGGTTCCCGGCCAAACAAGCTTTGTGAATTTAAACAAATAGCGAATAAGAAATTAAAGCATAAACAAATAAAAGTTTTGGAAAGATTCGGAGTATGAGCACACATGTGAAATAAAGTTTTAAAAAGGTTTAAAGTCTAAGTACACATATAAGGTTTTGAAAGATTTATAGTCTAAGCATACATATGTAAGGTATAGAGGAGTCCTAGGTTGTTTATTCTATAGGATCACATTGGTACAATGCCCGGTAATCACTCCTCAGGAGAGGGGCTACACGTGGCATTAGCGCACCGGTCATCATATCCATATCTACCCTTTACCCCACTCTTTAGCGGTTATTAAGAGAGTTTTATTTAACGACCTCTATGCGTGCTGTTACCGTCCCTTCTTAATGGCCCTGGAGGAAGTTAGGGCCTCTAATATAGGCAGTTCTAGACATAACCCCTAAGGTTTTTTAAAAGAGAAAATTCTAGGAGACAAGCAAGAACACATGGGACTTTGACAGATAAATACAAAAAAGAAGCAGTTAAGGGGGCCCAAGTTTACCTCCACAAATAATGCACATAAAGAACACGTCTCAAACACAAACAAGAGATATTTTTATTAGACAGGATCCTAATTCATGATGTCTAAGTGAATATCAGAACACAGAAAATATGCAGCTTTGTTTTTATAAGCTTAACAGTAGGAGCCCTAATCAGTTTGCCTACTGATTTTTAACCTGTTAGCCATTAAGCAGTAAACACAAAGAGAACAATTCTTCAGTTTTTATACACATTACTTACCTAAGGCTTTCCTAGGTGTGGGATCCTGCGTACTAGTTACCAGAAACATTAAACAATTTAAAGGTTGTTTTTGGCCTAAAGCATGCTGTTCTAGGTGTTGTAAGTCTGATAATGCAGGGATTATTACCAGTCTTATTTAAAACAGGATAATCAAAGGCGAGACTGTTTTATATCTTTTTATGAAACAATAGTTTAAACTAGGCATTTGAAGAGACTCTAGAGCATGGTATCTAATACGCATATATAGGTGCAGAATGATTTTAGGACATCCAGGGTTCCTAAAGCATGATTTCTAAATGCACAAAAATTTACACAGTTGTTAAGTAGGATTCATGTAGAGACGGTTTACATTGGTTGTCCTAAGAACATGATTCTTAAGTTATAGTCATAGAAATGCATCAGTGTCAACTGAGATGATGAAGCAGTAAACCCGGGAACATGATATCTAGTGAAAATGATAGAATTTATAAAGGCATGATTTCTAAATGCGTAGAACATGAGTTATGAATGCACATGAGTAACATATTTTTATTGATGCTCTTTATTATCCTAAGAACAATATTTCTAAGTGATTATCAGGTATTAGTGTCAATTGAGATGCTGAAGCAGTAAATCTAAGAACATGGTATCTAATGCGTGATTTGAATGTATTGGCCCTAAAGCAGGGATTCTAATGCAAGTATAGATAAAGTAGACCCTATGACATGCTTTCTACTCAATGATATCGATGAAACTACATAGCTACCCTCCCCATTTCACTAACCATCCCCAATATTCGTTTACAATAATTATTACAAACCAGTATTTGAATGAATTACATAAGTAGAAAAAGAAAAAAAGAAGTTATACTATAGGGAGCCTAAAACAGGCCCAGATTCCATAACCTCAAATGCGCAAGTGTTTCATAACCTTTTCATGTCCGGGTGTGTCAGAGTTCCCTAAGGACCTCAAGGGATCTCGGGCAGTGCTCACACCTAGATTTCACAACCATAACTGTGTAAGTGAAGTGTGGAAGTGACAACTCTAATGCATCAGAGTTCAGAGGGATCTCATAGGGATCCCAAAGCAGTCACACATTGGAGGGGCAAAACTTAAGGACCTAGGAGTAGAGTGGGAGTGCTTCACATAGTTTTGAAAAGGTTTTAATAGGAAAATAGTGTTGAAAGAGACTTAGTTGAAATAGTTTTGTAAATAAGAGAGTTGTTTAGTAAAATAGCTTTTAACAAGAGTTGGGGTAATCAAACAAACAACAGATGAATCATAGAACCAAAACAGGTTCAACAACACTCAAAGAACAGTCCTTCACGCAGGGGTAGTTGGGAATTGGGGGACAAATAGAGCATGTATGGTGAACACAGAACAGACAGAAGTCATTTGCACTTGGGGCAAGTAGTAAGAAATGGATTCAGGAATGCTAATTAGAACAGAATCAGAAATGCTTTAGGGGACTCATGGGGTTGGGATATAGTAGAGTATTGGATTTCATACTAAGCATGATTGAGCACAACATTAAGACAACTTAGGATGACAAATCAATAAGTGCATGCTAGAACTAGGTAACAATATACAAACATTTAAACAAAGTGGGGTCACATTGAGATATATTACAAGTTCATAAGAGTATGCTGACCCTAGAGAAGTACGGCACAACTAGCATACTTAAATGAAGTAACAATGTGAAGAGGTTAATTACATGTTGAACAGCAAAACCATAGATAGAAACTGAAGCAGTAAAAGAAACATATTGGTTTTGAGACTTGAATTGAAAATCAGAACATACCAGTAGAGAGATAGTAAACACGAAGTGAAAAATAGGAGAGCACAATAATTAGCCTTCGCTTGCAGCCGGCTAACTCAGAATAACAGCAAGTAACCAAAGAAAGAGAGCAGAGAATTTTTGAGTGTGAGAGAGAGTTTGAACCAATGTCTTTGTCTGTTTGTGCTAATGAGAGAGCATATATATATATATATATATATATATATATATATATATATATATATATATA
>ML260388.1:0-52788 GCA_005239495.1 Nicotiana undulata | reverse complement strand
GGAATATTTTTTTTGGGAACGAGAAAAAGATGTGGTTTGACACCCGTTGTTGGGAAAAACCCCCCCCCCCCCCCACAGAAATAATATTGACGGTAATAAAAGCGTAATAATAACGTAGCACCGAGATACGGCAATTAACAATAATAAAAGAGTGACAATGACACCAAGATTTTTACGTGGAAAACCCTTCTGAATAAGGGAAAAAACCACGACCCCAAGAGGAGAAACTGATATCACTATAGTAAGGAATTTTACACTTTGTAGGCCCGAGTAAAATACTACAAAGACCACTACAATACTCAAAAAAAATAATCCTCTTTTGATATTCCCACCTCACTACAATATCGCTCACACTCTCTATTTTTTCTAACATACTATTTTCTTATACTCTGTCTGTGATGCCTCACTCTTTCTTTCTCTCTTTGTTGGTGTGATTGAATAATGAAAGAGCTCTTCTTTTATAGGAGAAAATACGTAGCCTCCAAGAATGCTACACGAGGAGCTTCAATTCTCCTCCATTCATTTCAAAACTTGGGGCCAAAGTAATAATAGGCACATGCCTATTACAAATGGGATGGACCCCACAATAATAAGGCCTAAATTTTTTCTTTTTGATAGGCTTAAAATTGTATTTTCGATCTTTTGCTCGAGGATGAGTAAAGTATTGCAGAACCTTGTGGATATTTGCAAAGAAATTCATTACTGGGTTTACTTCTAAGACATTTTTTTCTTTCCTAAAAAATTACGTCTTGATGGTGGTGGAGGGGTAAAATAGGTTGGGGCGACGTGGTGGCATGCCATGCTGTGTCTACCTCCCCAAGATGTAGTGCCATGTGGATTGGGCGTCCACCTTGGACAACTCCAATGGAAGAGGGGTATCTTTGAGGAGTCCGGAACATAAATGTGATCTTGTTGGACTTAAAGGACCGAATGAGTGGAAAAAAACTTAGTGACCAAAATACATAACCTTAACGACCGTTTTGCCCGTTATGGTATATCGCCCCTTAAAAAGGCGCTATATTTGAACTTGAGACGGTCAGGTATAGCGCCGTTTATTAAGGAGCTATATGTATAGCGCTTTAATAAACGGCGCTATACCTCTTAATAAGCTCGTCCCCTTCCCTTCCCCCGCTAAAAAAAACTCTCCCCCCTCCCCCAACCCCACACTCCCCATTTTTAATTCAAAAACCAGTGGTGCCACCCCCCCCCCCCCCCCCCCCCCCCTATTAACTACCGAAAAAGCTCGAGCGGACCCCACCCGTCCCACAAAAAGTAAAGATTCTTGGTCCCACATCCTAGCTAAGGCCTTCTCTGGTTGTGGGTTTCTCGTTTCGGCTTCAAATCTTCAACTTTCCAAAAACCTTAAATCGAGGTATTCCGATTTAGTTTTTGTTGAAACTTGTATAGAAAATGCATATTAGTTGTTTTAAATGTGTTCTATGTTTGTTTTGTGATTTTTTTGCGATTTAACTATTATGTTAAGTTTATTCGGACTAAGATATTAGTATGCTAAAAAAATATGTAAAAATAGTGAAATCATTATTAGTTGTTAAAAAATATTGATAAGTTACTTTTTACTGTTGTGTATATATTTTCGTGAATATTTTGTGATTAAATTTATTTATTGTTTTTATCTGGTTTAGATTATTTATTTGCTTAAAGACTAGTAAATAGATAAAGTGTCACTTTAGTTCCCTCTAGTGGTATATTGTGGACTAATGTAGTGCTTGTATTTATAATATAGTGCCCTTTTAGCGTAGTATTCCTGTAGTTATTGAAATTAATCATTTAAGTATATTTTATACCCAAAAATACGTTAAAATAGCTTATAGTTCAAACACAAACTCTGTCCAATTCTTGTCAACGATCGTAAGAAAATAACATGAGAAAACAACAATATTTTCTGGATATCTTGGTGTTACTAGGCCTCGAATATCGAGCCCCGAACCCATATGTAAATTTTTAATAATTAAGTCTTGTATAATTATAAATATTAATTATTTAATTTTATTATAGTAAAAAATAAGTGAGTAACAAACAAACATATAAAATAAAACATGTAAAATAATAAAACTAACACATACAAGAATTCATGATATCTTGGTGCTATTGGGCCTCAAATATCGAGCCTGGAACCCATATGTGAATACTTAATAATTAAATCTTGTATAATTATAAATATTAATTATTTGAATTTATTATAATAGAAAATAAGTGAGCAACAAACAACCAAGTAAAATAATAAAACTAACATGAAAAATAATAAAACTAACATATAAATTAATAAAACTAACACATACAAGAGGTGCTACTGGGCCTCAAATATCGAGCCTGAGACAGCCGAACCACGGTTAGTCACCCTCGCCAATGGATCTATTCTTCTCTTTTGCGAGTGAGTAGGTGGGTACACTGAACACCAACTCCATCTTAATGAAGAAAGGGATAAGCAACGACCTCGCTCGATTGAAAGGATATAACACATACGAAACCTTAGCTTCGATGACTTTATGAGGTCTAACCTTCGCCACGTCCATGTGTGAATACTTAATAATTAAATCTTGTATAATTATAAAAGTCAATTATTTAATGTTATTATAGTAAAAAATAAGTGAGTAACAAACAAACATATAAAATAATAAAACTAACATGTAAAATAATAAAATTAACACATACAAGAATTCAGGATATCTTGGTACTACTAGGCCTCAAATATCGAGTCCGGAACCCATATGTGAATACTTAATAATTAAATCTTGTATAATTATAAAAATTAATTATTTAATTTACAAACAAACATATAAAATAATAAAAATAACATGTAATTAATCTTGTTTAATTTACAGTAGACGACATGGAGGTTTTGCCTATGCATCTCGGACCTGCCAGCGATGAGCTACTGTCGTTACAGGGAGATCATAGGTCCTCCCACATACGGGCTGGACAGTTACTGGCCCAGACTCTCAGCGTCAGGAGAGAGGACACCATGTGAGACTTTCTCAAGGGACGCGTTCTCCATCTCCGTGTAGTCAGACCCCTGCAGGATACAGGCTTCTATAGGATTTTGGAGACCAGCTGGCTGCAACTCGATTGGTTTTTGATCACGGCCCTGATAGAGTGGTGGCGACCGGAGACGCACACATTCCACTTGCTTATTGGCGAGGCCACCAACACGCTGGAGGACGTGGAGGTCATGTATGGGATTCTCGTTGAGGGACACCTTGTTGCTCTGCCATCAGCGAGCTAACAGGTAGGCAGTACCTGGACATGCTGCAGAGGCTCACCGGTTTCCGGCCACAGGAGGAGACTACACTGGCTGAGGCCAGTCGTCTGCAGTTGAAAGGCATCCGAGACCATTTGGAGGTATTGCACCCTTACATCATAGACGATACACCGGAGCTGCATATTCACCAATACACGAGGTTGCTGCTACTCCTTATGTTTGGAGGGGTCTTGTTCCCGAACACTTTGGGGAACCAAGTTAGCTTCAGATTTCTTCATTATCTTGAGAGGCTTGATGATTTACCCCAGTACAGCTGGGGTGTTGTTGTTCTCGCCTACTTGTACAGGCAGATGTGCCAGGTGAGCCTGGGAACCTAGCGTGACGTTGCTGGATTTTTGCCGTTGCTACAGGTGAAAACATATTCGAAAACTCTATTCATTATAACATACCCAGTAAAAATATATCTTAAATTTTACGTCCACTTTGTATGTTAGGTTTGGGCCTGGGAGCGTTTCCTGCAGTTGCATCCACCTCTACCACCATTAGCTCCAAGTGTGCAACCTCCGTTTCTCCCTCTAGCTAGGAGGTGGGTTCTCCGGCGGGCATATGGACGAGAGTACGAGGCTTAACATAATCTCCCCATGTGCAGGGATTTGTTGGATTTGCTAGAGGGCGCACAGGTAAATGTATACCTAAGTTTACTTGGCCTGCCTTCATATGTGTTGCGTATACTTACGTTTTCAATTGTTACTTAATAGTTCATTTGGAGGCCATACAGCGACGCGCTAATAGCTAGCTTGCCCGATTATTGCTCGGTTGGCCGACTTATTTGGAGCTCTTCCGCCCCATTGATGTGCCTTGACATCGTGGAGCATCATGCCACCGAGCGGGTACTTCGCCAGTTTGTCCGCGCGCAGCTTGTACCGCCACCGCCCGCCTGGCATACCACACATATCTAGCGGGATGATCGTTCCAGGGTAGACCAGACATATATGGCATGGCTAGAGGCGCAGATCGATACTTGGGACCGGTGACTTGACTCCTCCCCCTCCCTTCACCGCGCCGGACAGATACTGAGCATGATTATATGGGCTGGTACTAAGCATGATTATTGCAGGCGGGCAGCCTTTTAGGTCGACAAGACAACACACATAACATAGTATTTAACCACGCTATGCTTTGCGTGTTAAAGATTCTTTCGGATACAATACAGCTTTTTCAGAAGATAACTTTTGCAGGCAGGCAGCTTTGCAGGTCGACAAGATAACACACATAACGTAGTATTTAACCGCGCTATGCTTCGCGTGTTAAAGATTCTTTCAGGTACAATACAACTTTTCCAGAAGATAGCTTTTGTAGGGGGGTAACTTTTCAGGTCGACAAGACAACACACATAACGTAGTATTTACCGCGCTATGCTTCGCGTGTTAAAGATTCTTTCGGGTACAATACAACTTTTCCAGAACATAGCTTTTCAAGTCGACAATATAACACACGTAACGTAGTATTTAACCGCGCTATCCTATTACATACGGGATTAAGACTAATTATATATATATAATCACATAATTATCTAACATCTTCCTCCTCCGACAGTATAGTTTTTAATAATTTTAGCCTTTGATATAATGCTGCCAATATTGAAATTCGAAAGTCAACAAAATAAGTTTGGGTTTTTTAATCCAATACTATTTTTGATAATATGAACAAGAGGGACAAATGCATTAATTTACTCCACTAAAGTATTTTACATTGTTTATCTGTATGATAATGTTAAATATCAATAAGATTTAATAGCAATGAAAATATAATTTTATTTAATACATTCTGCAACATAAACAAGTACATACACTTATTACAACCACTTTATGGAAACAAAACACTACGTGTATCCATGATAGTTGGGCACATTAGATGAACTTCCACCGTGAGTTGGATTACCATCGCCACCCAAACTAGCTGAAGGACATTTTCGACGGTCGTGTCCCGTTTGCGAGCATATATCACATTTGCGTGCATAAACGATATAACCAACATCCATTTGGTTCCGTATACACGTTCTTTTTTGCACCTGTCGCTGACGCAAAAACTCCATGTTACACACCATTTTAAATGGTTCCGGCGGCCAATAATGCTCAACACCCACTGGCTACAACTACCCATTATAGGTGTTTAAGTATGCAACAACACTATATTGTTTATCAACGTAGTTGGTTGGCCCTAAACTTGTATGTTGAAACTTGAAAGCACTTGATGGAATGTGAGCACGACATGTGGTAGTGGACCATTTCCCGCAAGAGCATAACCTTCTAGATTCATTTATGGTGTGTACATTATTCCCCCGATTTTGATGGATAGCGGTGCGAACTTCAAAAATATTTCGATCATAGCAATACTGTAAAAATGAACGCCAATGTGCTCGCCGCTTGTATTTCTCAAATCTTATCATTGGTAGTGGCATAAATTCAACATCCCTTTCCATCACTGACGTTGCAGCTTTAGCCCTTTCAACAAACCACTCTGTTATCTGCTTTAATGGCATCCACACCATGGAAGTGGCAGGTAATCCTAGTGCAGACTTCAATAACCCGTTGAAAGACTCTGACACATTTGTAGTCAGAATTCCCTATCTTCTGCCACCATCCGCATGCAAAGTCCACTTTTCAGGCTTATGTCACATCAACCAATGATAGGTTGCCTCGTCTTCTTTCCTGATAGATTCCATGTGCCTCCGGAATTTATGCTCTTGGTGATCTATTGTAGCCATCTATATTAAATCATTCAAATACTTGTCGGGATGTGCCTTCTGAAAATTGGTCTTCAGGTGACTCACACAGTAGTGGCGGTAGGCATACGGATTTTGCCATGTAGGCAAATTCTCTACAGAACTTATGATACCACCATTCCGATCAGATATTAGACAAATACATGAACGTTGTTTGACAACATGCTCTTTCAAGTAGTTCAAAAATAGTGTCCACGTCTCTTGGCTTTCATAGGCACAAATAGAAAAAGCCAAAGGAAATATACTTCCACTAGCATCTACTGCAACGACGATCAACAACTTAATATCATACTTTCCATAGACATGAGTCCATCTATGGATATTATCGGCCGGCAATGCAGAAAACCATCAATTGATGGTTTAAATGCCCAACACATATTTGAATATATATTCTGGTATTCCCGAATTGCGTTCAAGTTTTCATTCAACAACGGTCTCGGGGTTAAAATGTTGCAATGCGGCCATGTACCTGGGTAAAGCTGCAAATGACTTATCCCAGTTACCATAAACAATGTCAAACGCACGTTTGCGCCCGAGAAATGCCTTTCTTTTGGTAGTGATACAACCATATTCCTGGTGGACTTATGTAATACACTCTTTGATCTTGTACCTTATGGACGCTTCAATGTGTGAAATCAATACAAGAGAAATCAAGTCAACATCAAAGTTGAAGTGATTCCCACTGAATGTGTCCATTTCGCCAATGCATTCACCCACTTTCCACATATTTGTTTTCTTCTTGCTCGCACGTAGCATCCAATGACAACCCGTAAACCATATACGACAAACAACCTTGTGTACATCCGGAGTTGACTCACATACCATCTCACGATACTCTTTTACGCTGTACATTTTCACCGCCGTGCTTAGGCGCGTTTTATCAGGAAAAAACATGCCCTTTGACAGCACCGTTGGTCTAGACTCATACCATATTGCTATCCAAATTTCGTCAATATCCCTTGTGAGGGCATCCACATCCGGCATACTTGGCAAATAATCAAGGTAGAAAATCTCCCTGAATGAAATCACACTTGGGACTCGTACACTCTTGGTCTAACGAGGGGTGGAGCATGCTCCCTCATCAAATCAGGTCTAGCATTCTCTTCCTCCTCATCACCAACCTCATCAGGGAAGGGTGTGTCATCTCTGGACTCATCGGCATTGTTGTCATAATCATTGTTCTCTTCTTGACTCTGTGCATCTGTCAGATCCCGATTAAATATGTCATCTCCGGTAAATTGAGTCAGGACAGGAGGTTCAAGTTGCTTGTTTTCACTGCACAATCAACAAAATAATGAGCTACTCAAATTAGTAAATACTTTACATATAGCTATATCACTTCACTTACAAATCGTAATGTGTTGACATCCCATGATGGGCATTATCCTGTTGGTGATGACTCCCGGATGGACCACCATGATCCAACACCAGAATTACGCATATTCTAACTAGGTGTGGGTTCATAACTTGTAAAATTCATATTTGTCCAATACCCCCTTTGAAATATATGAGTGTTAATACAAATTCAATACAACAAAAATAAACATCGTAACACAAAGAAAAATTGAAGTTTACCACTCGTCTTGTGGATTATGTAAAGTAGGAGAGAAATTATTTCCTCGCTCCTAATTCGCCCGTGGAGATAAGTTTAGATCAGGCCAAACTCTTTCAGCCGGAACCTGTTCGGCTAAAACTGCTCCAGAATAACCACCCGATGACTGAGGGATATCCCTGCTTTGCGCAACCTCATTATTGCAAACGTCTTCAACATTGACGTACATTTCCAACATTTTTATCAAAAGAAATTCTTGGCATCCATCCGGAGTCCTCAAAAAATCACTCAGAGTTTCATCATCCTCGATGTTAAACTCAGCGTAACAAGCAACCCCTTGCGGAGTGACAGAATACGGATATCTTCCAGTTACTTTAAAGTTCACCGAACGTTTGCTCACACTCATTTTTTTTACACAACAACGATATCAATCTATCGTACTCCATTGTAAGTGACAACTTAACATGACACTGTGGAGATAAACTATAGCGTACTGAGTTATTCGCCACCACAACCTCACCCTCTAATATAATGAAACCCATACTTTTCGCTTTTAAGACATTATGACAAAATGCTTGAGAATTTAACAACAAGAAAAATTTAATAAGAGTTGAGAATATTTCTGAATGGATTTTTACAAAATCCTTAACGCCTTTAAATAAGGCAATGCCCAATCCGAGGGGTTAATTTTTTTTTGGAGGTATAGCGCCTTAAATAAGGGCGCTATACCCATTTTAATTATTGTTATGTCAGTTAAGCGCAGAAGAGCTATTGGTGGGCCACAAAATATGTATAGCGCCCTTTATTAATGCACTATACCTGCCGGTCTTATCAAATTCACACATAACGCCTTTATAAAAGGCGCCATACATATAACGCCCTTTTAAAGGGCACTATACCTTTACGGGCAAAACGATCGTTAAGGTATAGTGCCCACTATATGTATTTTGGTCACTAAGTTTTTTTCCCACGCATTTCGGTTTTTTGAGTCCAAATATACCACATTTAGGTTCCAGGCTCTATCTTTGAGCCACTTGTATAAAGTTAGGGGTATTTTTAGACCGATAGTGTAACAGAGGGTAAACTTGATTCCTTTTGCATAGTAAAGGGACAAATTTAATCATTTTTCTAAATTATGCACTTTATTTGTTATATTTTAAGGGATATACAAAGTTCATAGCGGGCAAGTAAAAATGAATGGAGGGTGCAGTTGGAATCTTCCCTTGTCCTGCAACAAGTTAATCTTCAGGTTGACAAGAGTATCAATGTGTGTACATTGAAATACTAATATATTTTTGCAGATATTTCAAAAGTGGAGTACATGATAATACCGCTCGAAGATTTGTAACCTTGGTACCTATAGATATTCAATTTTACCCATACTGTCATGTGGAAGTAATTAGTGTAGTTCAGAAAAGAGAAAAAAATCTCTAATTAGGCCACAAGTTCTTAGGTAGTCAGCTATGAACAACAGAACAAGTTCAACAGTGAAAACACATTACTAAGCCTTTCCACCTTTCAGACAATCACTCCAATGGATCCCCTCACCCTCCTCCGGGAGTACACAATCCGAAACGAGCTCCACAAAATCGTGCGCATCGGCGACGATTACCGTTTCGGCAACGACTACTCTTTCCCCTGCACCATTGAAACCGCTTACCGCTCTAAGCACGTGCAAGCCAATCGCTACACTCTTGAAACCCTAATCAACTTCATCACCAATCACCACCTCAAACACACCGATTATATCCAGCAATCACGCTCCCTTCGTATCCCCGCCGTCACTCTCCCTGATCGTAAACCTCTCCTCGATTATCTCACCGGAAAAACTGCCTCGTCCGACTCCATTGAATTCCTCAAATTCCCTCAGCCCAATGAAACTACGGCTCCTATTTCTGTTTCTGCTGCTGGTGTTGGTAACGATGAGAATTTTTTAACGGACGTTAGGGTTTTGGAAAATCGTAACCCGATTGAGCTGATTAGAGCGGTAGAGAAGCCGTTGAAGGATAGGGAATCGATTTTGATGTGTAAGAACCGGGATTTTTACAGTGTTTTTACGGCGGCGTTGCGTAGAGATGAGGAGCGGCAGCGGGCAGAGTCTTTGCAGAGGAAAGACGGTTTGGTAGCGAAGAATCGGATAGAGAGAGGAGGGTTTGGCGGTGGTGATGAATTAGGGTATGATGGTGGGCCGAAGGCGAAAATGCATTTAAAGGGAAGCAAGATAGGGGAGGGTGTTCCGATTATTTTGGTTCCAAGTGCGTTTTCGACTTTGATTACTATTTATAATGTGAAGGAGTTTTTGGAGGATGGGGTCTTTATACCAACTGATGTGAAATTGAAGCAGATGAAGGGGACGAAACCCGATTGTATAACGGTGCAGAAGAAGTTTAGTAGGGATAGGGTAGTTACAGCCTATGAGGTGAGGGATAAGCCTTCTGCATTGAAGCCGGAGGATTGGGACCGTGTGGTGGCGGTTTTCGTGTTGGGGAAAGAATGGCAGTTCAAAGATTGGCCCTTTAAGAATCATGTTGAGATCTTTAACAAGAGTAAGTTTTGAATGATTATGTGCAGCTGAATTATTGCCAAATTGTTTGCAAATGATGAATAGCTTCTTGCCACAGTAGTTCTGAAACAGATAAGAGTAATCTTGTTTATCCTAGGACAAAGAAGTAGTGATTGTTTTGGGGTTAATTTTCACCTTAGAATCTGAAGTTAGATTTTATACTTAATGCAACATCCATTTCCTGGCCTTTGTTGCAGTTGTAGGATTTTTCTTGCGTTTTGAGGATGATAGCGTGGAGTCAGCGAAGACCGCAAAGCAATGGAATGTCAAGATTATTTCGGTTAGCACAATACTGATTGTTCATTTAGTCTTTATCCTTAAAACTGTCAATTATATGTTATGATGAAATTTGCATTTTATTTTGTATGGTTGTGTCTTACGAAATATTGCCAACTGAATTTGCAGATAAGTAAAAACAAACGCCACCAGGACAGAGCTGCAGCACTTGAGGTGTGGGAGAAACTTGAAGAATTTATGAGATCTCGCTCGCATTGATGCATGTTGAGGCTCTAGGTAGACAACTTGCTATCTGCTGTATTCCCTTTTATGACTCTTTTTATTATTGCAACAATAACTTGATTAACCTAATTTTTTCAAATTTGAGAAGCTAATTGGTTTGTATTTTGCTTCCTTTGAATATTGCGATCATGTTTATCCGGTTGATGGTTTGAGTCTAAGGAGGGTTTGATGCTCTAAAATGCTATTGAACTCTTTTAAATAGTTATGCTGTTTTTGGATAGCTGACTGTGTTTAAACTAAAGGTGTTTGGGACTTAGTATTTTTTTTTCTGTCATTTCCGTACAGTAGGAAATTAACTATCTGATTTATGGTAAGCCATATTTACCTTGCGCCATGTGCTGATTTCAGTCAGGTCCAAATGTATCATCGCCCTCTTTGCCATCTGAAACGATTCTTGTTTTCTACAATGGAGTTAAATATAAGAGTTACTTCTTAAATAGAGCGTGATGGATATAGAGGATTCCTGTAGGCAGACCCTAACTAGTTTGGGATAGACCATCGTGGTGGTAGTAGTTTCCGGCATGTAAAAGAGTGGTCTCACTGGGACATCATTTTGATTTTATTGGTACATCGCTTTCTAGGTCTTTAATGGGTGAGATTTTGATTGATGATTTATTACAATTTGGCACCACCAAGAGGGAATATGCTGCTAATGAGGCCTTAGCCTAGGCCTTAAGGTTGAGGTTGCGAGAATAATAAATATTATGTCAGAGCTATAGAAATATGGCTTTCTTTTGTCAAATTGGCATATTCGCTTTCGTATGCCTGTATGTGAGTAGGTTCGTGTACGTTCCACCCATTGGTGCCATGAATGGAACTGTTGTTTCTCTGGGGTAAAAAAGGACAGTCATGGTGCTATAGCTCCAGTTATTCTCTTCTTTGATTTATGCCATTTCTCATTCAGAAATTGGAGGTTATGTTGCAAGTTACTCTCATATTTTGGGTGAAGTGAAATGTTCTTTCTTAGCTCTCCTCAATGCGTACTTTGTGGTTTTATACTCTACTTCATGTAAATTCTCAAACATTTAAAAAGAATATACACTTGAAAAAATGTCATTTTTACATATGAAACAAGTAAGAATCAATTTTACTGGCTTTAGATGAATCTTTGCTTATTTGGCAACTTCTTATAGTGCCATAATACCGTCATTTAAGTTTTGTTTACAGCCATAGTAGGTTTAGTTTGGCATAAGCTACTTTTTGTCTACTTATGTGAAGGAAAACTTACCTGGTGGATGATAAGATGGGCCAGGGATTTTTATCAGAAAAAGGGGTGAGGATGCAATTCGTTTGATTTATTGCATGAACTTAGGAATGGTCATTTTATTTTTTGTGAAGGAAATGTGTCATGGAATGTAGTCTCTGTTTCTGGTTAGTACCGTAATGTCCAGCAAGGATAGGGACTCCTATATAGGGAGAATTGGTCATAACCATGGTTATAGGTGATGGAGGAAGCATGAAAGTCTAATTTTCCTGCTTCCCCTGCCATTTCCATAAGAGATTGAATAAGTTGGGACGTCTTTTCTTCTAAGTCCACCATGCTGCTGCTTGTTCCAGCGCCGAGGAGCGAGTTGTGGTATTAGTGCCAAAGTTTAATCTGTAAAAGTAGATTTTTACAAGAATTCGTGCGGCTTTTTCCTGTGTTTAAGAGTAATGCATTAAGCTGATTCATAGCTATTTTCTTTGTTTTTCTTTTGTAGTACAACAATTTAATGGTCAAGTATATTTTGTATTTTTGTAACACTAGAATGCTTCAAGTAACATGATATCTTGATCTTGGTTGCGCCAGGTGAAATTAGATGACAAGTGGCCTACAAAACTGGACAGTGAAGGCTCGACAAAACCCAACAGACTTGTGAGCCTATAATGGAAATACAGTTTCGTCAGATGAATATATCCTCCTTTGTAGGTTCTACGAGGTCTTCTATTGGGATATATACACCCTTTGTTCTAGACGTGTGAATCCTGTGTAGGTATTATCTTTCTTGTAGGCCAACAAAAATTGTTTTACTAGTTTTTTGTTTAAATTTATTAGTTTCTTTGAATGTGAGGCTTGTTTTGGGTGTTTGCAATTTTTTTTCCTTTTCGAAAGATTAGTTAAACAGTAGACTCTTAACCTGAATGGATCCAACTAAGACGCACCAAAGATTATAGAATATGTATTAGCAATATTGCTTGACGAAAGAATATGATTGCTGAATGCTGATATGAGCCAATGTTTAAAAAGTAAAAGCACGCTTCCGTAACAGAAAGATTAGCTAACCATCAAGAATACGATAGATAAAGTACATTGGAAGTCTACAGAAGGTAAACGAAGTCAGGCCATGTTGATTATTGAAGCAATAAAGAGAAAGCATAAAGAAAGAGGAGCTGCCATATTGGTTGAAGTTGCATCGTTGGAACCACCTTGTGATGACGGCACTGAATTAGAACCACCTGCTGTCAACAGAGTTGAGGGCATTATGTTAAGCATTTTGTATTTGACTTTCCCGAAGGAGGGCAGAATTTAAAGAAACTAGTGTAGCCTAGTGCATAGGGAATTTGGTTGTCCATCAGAGAGCCAATTGGTGAACAACTGTTCTTAGGGAGCAGTGTCAGGATTGTATGCTTTGTGTGTTAATAAGTTAAATGCGGAGATTTTAGAATGAACCTTCTTCTTACCGTTGCAGCGGCTAGCAGGTGGAGTCTGAACTTTGCAAGCAGTAGTGAGGGCCAAAGCCTGAGTCTGGTTAATGTTGAGTCCCAGGTTGGAGTCACCCCCATTGAGAACCTGGCATAAGCATTCTGGTTTCTTATCAACCACAGTGTTAAGCTGCGCGCAGCAACCTGAGAATTGTGGCGAGGAGTTCCCTGTGATGTAGTTCATGCAAGGTAACATGCTGACCAATACGTTTGTGCAGTCATCGCTTTCTTGAGCAGTTGCTCCTGCCCAGATCATCGCCAACACAACCAAGATTGCTCCCATTTCATTCCTTTGATTTGCCATTCCTCTGGTACTCAGTAATCTCGGAGAAATGACGAGAAAAATGCTTTCTGTCTAAGAAAGTTGATCTCGTAATCTTGATCGAGAAGAACTTCGTGCTTGGTCTAATAGGAAAGAGGAGGTGGAAGACACGAAGAGTAGTCAACTAAGATATGTTAATAAATCTACCATTAAAGAAAACAAGTTTTGAGATAGACGTTGATATTCATTTTGATATTTTACATAGGAATTAGGTAGAAGTGGACAAGTGGTTAGTTATATGGCTGACCAACTCAGGCCAACACTCTGCACCATGATTTGTTTGGTGGTCACAGAAACTGTGTTCACAAGCTTGATTTGAAATGATTGGAATTGGACTAAGGTTGAATTAAAATAAAAAACAGTTGGGAATAAAAGATAGAGAGAAGAAGGCGTTCGTATGGATAAATCAGATTGAGTTGGCTAATAAAGTAGATAAGTTATAGCCGACCGGCTAATCCTAGTAAAATATAAAAAAGTAGGTTTATTTTTAGTTTATTGTTTTAATGGGTTGCTAATCGAGTTAATTGTTCTTAAGAGTTGCAAGATCAAAGTGTAAATCCATTATCCATCACATGCTTCTAACTTCTGATTTTTGACTGTATCCACAATTTTCAAGTGATATTTGCCACGTAAAAGAATCTATAAAGGGAAAACCTTAGGAATCTGTAAAATTCTATGATAACATCTCCGTCTTTGGACCATTCTATTTATACTTTTTTTTTTAATAAAAAAATTAATTAATTTTTTCACAGCTTGAGCCATGATTCACTGCTTTTTTCTCTCTCTTCAAACTCTTTTCTTCAGAAAATTATTGTTTCTTTCCGATACTGTTCCCCTGAAACCATTTTTAATTTTTTTTAGGTGCTAGTATTTCCTAATTATCGCCATGCCTAAATTCCTAATATTGCCTATGGATATATATGAGTTACAGGAGTAAATTCGTGAATGTGCTTCTTGCACGCAGGCATAAAACTGAAACTTTAGAAGAGTTCAAACTTTTGGAGTTCTCATTGCTAGGAGAGTACAAACACAATTGGCAAATTGAAAAGAGGATACACAATACAAGTAGTAATATAAATCACTTCAAAACATAACATGACAGTACATAAATACATTACTTCTTTGGAACTCCTAGATGAAATCATGAAAAGAGAGAAGGAACCAACAATTTGAAGAGGGAGATTTAAGGGGTTTCCACCACTGGTACTGCTACTCCCTGTTGTCTTCGAGCCTGCTCAATTCATCCATAAGTAAGATGTCATAACACAGACAATCATAGATAATTAGTACTATGATCTCAACAAATATAATGTACAAACAAATTAACGTAGATGATTAATTGTAGTTGTAATTCGTGGATTATACTTGATCTTAGTCTATCTTTCTCTTGATTAAAAGGTCTGGTGATATTACTTTACACCCGCAATCTATATATAGTTGCAGATCTTTCGACCTTAGTTCTTGTAAATTGCCTTAACTTTGTAGACTTAGGTTAAAGAATTGGTCTTAATATTCTGGTGCGTGTAATGTTCATGACTTAATTACCTGAAAACGATGAACCAGTTTAAGAATCCGCTGTTCCGTTGGAAGTTCTGAACCCTCTGGCGAACCCACTGGTGAATAGCCCATTGGCATTGGAGACATTGCCGGTCCATTACTAGCTGTATCAAATATTATTACCAGACAAATTATATGCATCAATACTGAGCCAGAAAAAATATTGAATGAAGGTAACCTATAAACACTTTGTAGTACGGGTGCAATATGCATACCGACTTATAGTCTGGATAGCGTGCATGTCTCAAAATCATGTTAATTTACTACCTTCGTTTCATTTATATTCCGCCAGTGTTGACTGAGAATAATGTTTAAGAAAGAAAGACTTTTGACCCGTACAGGGGCGGATCCAGCTTATCACACGTGGGTTCTCGTGAACTCAGTAGCTTTTGCACATACCCGGTATATGTATTAAAAAATTCATTAAATATCTATAAATATTTAATTGTGAACCCAGTTACTTATTGTATATCTGCTCAAGGTCGCTATGGAACCCATAAACCTTAAATTCTGGATCCGCCTCTGGACCCGTATCAAAAGTATCCTTAAAGCTCGTGGTCTCATAAATGCCATGACATTTCTATGTCTATATAGGAGCATGTCATTAAGGATAAAATGAGAAGTTAAAAGGTTTTCAAATATATGAAAATGTGTCATTTTTTTTGGAATACACTAAGAAAAAAAAGACGTGAGATACAAAATGAAATAGACAGAGTATATACTAACTAATAGCCAAATATTAATTGTTAGAAACTTAGTGAAGTGATAATATATATTTCGTAAATCACTTACTATAACATCTACTAACAGGAGGAGTTTGCAGTTTGCATGCACCAGGCAGTGCAAGTGCAAGAGTTTGATTAATTTGGACGCCTAACGACGAGCCGCCTCCATTAGCAATGGTGCAAAGGCACCTGGGCTGCGACTGCAGCACGCCAGAGAGGGCGGAGCAGCAAGAGCTGGACGGTGTTTTTGAACTTCCAGTGACATAGCTAAGGCATGAATACATGCTAAAGAATGCGTTCATGCAGTTGGATTGAGCCATTGCTCCTGCTGAAATCATGCTCACTATTGCAACTAAAGCCATACAAATTTTCATCCCTCTCGATCCCATCTTTTGGTCTTGTAACAGATATGTTTATAATTAATTTTCTCTCCAACAACTAAGGGCATACAAAGAAAAAAGTTGCTTTGTTTCTTTGGTGGAGTGGGGGCTGGAGATTTATATATACATTCTGCTAGCTAGGGGTGATTATTTGTCTTCTGTAATCAGAAGGGAATACATTGGTTAACTAATAAGGATTCAAGAGGTAAGATTTCCAATAACGTGTCATTAATTCTGTGTTATTAACCAGTATAGCATAAGCACTGGCTGATGACCTAACTCCTAAGTAATGAGTAGATAACTTTGTTGACTTCTGTTAATTATGTTGTTACCAATATAATCTCTCTTTTATTTGGGGTCTTCGACAAAAAAAACATTAGGACTAGCCGAGGCAGAAAATTACTATATATATCGATCAGAATTTGTGGAATTATGAAATGGAAAAACGCAATGTAGGAAAAGAGATGTATGCAAAAAACAGTATATCTGTAAAAATAGCACGGGCTAGCCTTTTTTCGGACTGGTCATTCAAAAATAGCCAGCATTTGTAAAGTCATTGAAAAATAGTCAATATTTTGCTGCAACACGGAAAGTTCCAGTATAAATATACTGGAGATCGATGCACCTATGTATAAACTTCTAGCATATTATGATGGAACTCCAACACGCGAAAAGTTCGGCATAATATACAAGAGATTGGAGCACCTGTGAATGAACTTCCAGCATATTATGCTGGACCGGTATATTATACTGGAACTCCAGTATATTATGTAGGAAGCCCAGTATATTATGTTGGAGTATTTTCCGAATTTTGAACAGTGTTTCCGTTCAGATTTATCTTTACATAAAAAGTGGCTAAATTTCAGTTATTTTTGAAACTGTGGCTATTTTTGAATGACCACTTGTAAATTTGGCGATTTTAAATTTCTCCCGAGATAAGCTATATATTTGAAACATTCGATAGTAGAGAATTCATTCAGCAGTAACTTTTTCCATTTACCTGCATGCTTGTATACGGTAAAAATCGAGGATACCGATTTTACGGGCTCGAGGGTACGCCTCGAGAGTGAGCCAGTATCGAAGCAAGTTCGGGTTCAAAGAATATGAATACTAAGGGATCAAGATCAGGCTAAATCGACACCGCAGTAACAGAATCACGAGATATCCGCAATCGACCACCAATCTCGGCGAGAATCTCGAAACTGGCAGGACCATTTACGGTTATTGATATCAACGATGTATTTTACTTTTGAAATTAGGATCGTACCTTATTTAGGATTCCTCTACTATATAAAGAGGAACCCTGTTCATTTGTAAGACATTGTTATTATCATCATACACGAATTATCACTTATGCAACTACTGAGAAATAAAAACACTCTGCTCTTTTACTTGCTCTTAATCCTTTGCTGTTCTTACTGTTCATTCTGTTCATATTGTTCGTACTACTCTTGTTGTTCTTACTGTTCTTGGTACTTGATCTCGAGCCTAATCCAGATAGGGGTCGATAACTTGCAATTGCACCAGTTTGATTCATTTCAATCGTTTAATTCCTTCACTTATTTAGCTATTTATCAATTGACATTGAATTAGATCATGTATCCTTATAACCATATTACAAGTTTAATTGTTACTCGTATTTCGACGTAAATGGTTTGGCGCCCACCGTGGGGCTAAGGATAATAGTGATCGATCAGTGCTAGTTCTAACATCACACACTATTTTACGCTTGTTCCTTGTCAAGAATTTTGTTTTCAGGTTAAATCATGTCAAACTCACAAAACACAGCTACACATGGTGACACCGGTCTCGGACTCCACGGAGAGAACAAGAATATTATCGCTAAGGGGATCGAAGTACCACCAGCTGACCTCGGAGGAGCACCACCCGTCAACCCGGTCAATGTCAGTTCGCATGTTGTTTTGAATGTGGATATAGGCGGGGACCCCGATGGAAGCGTACGCAGAGAGGGTCGAACTGACGGTCGAGGAACTCAGGGCAGAGGAGACGAAGATGTCAGTCTCCAAGTTATATTTGAAATGTTGCAAGCCCAACAGAACGCCATTGCTCAGTTGCAAAATCAGCACGTGGCACCGAATAGGGTCGAACAAGAGGCTACTCGACGTACCGAGCCAGTGCTTGAAAGATCAGGTAACCTACTATAATGAGAATGCTCGAGGATCTTACTAAGAGAATAGAATCGGGAGAAAAGAAAATCGAGGCCAACGACAAGAAGGTGGAAACCTATAGCTCTCGAGTTGATCAGATTCTGGGGGCGCCACCGATCTTAAAAGGAATGGACTCCAAAATGTTTGTGCAAAAACCATTCCCTCCAAGTGTGGCTACGAAGCCCATAGCAAAGAAGTTCAGGATGCCCGCTATACTTAAATACAACGAGACCTCGGATCCCAATGAGCACGTTACCTCTTATACGTGTGCCATAAAAGGAAATGATTTGGAAGAAGATGAAATCGAGTCAGTATTGCTAAAGAAATTCGGAGAGACCCTGTCGAATGGAGCTATGCTTTGGTATCACAACTTGCCGCCGAAATCTATCGATTTGTTCGCCATGTTGGCAGATTCATTTGTAAAAGCACACGTTGGTGATATAAAGGTTGTAACGAGAAAATCAGACCTCTTCAAGGTGATGCAGAGGGATAACGAGATGCTAAGAGAGTTTGTATCTATATTACAAATGGAACTTATGGAATTACCACCGGCTTTTGACGATTGGGTTGTTCAAGCTTTCACCCAGGGATTAAACGAGCGGAGTTCGATCGCATCACGCCAACTAAAGCAGAATTTGATAGAGTACCCGGCTGTGACTTGGGCAGATGTTCACAACTGATATCAGTCAAAGATTAGGGTCGAGGACGACCAACTGGGGAGCCCCCTTAGGTTCAGTGCATCCTAACCGGTCGACAGGTAAAAATCAAAGAGATGTTGACATAGAATCAAGGCCGAATAAAGATCGGTATTAGCCATATGTTTCAGACCATTGGAAAAACCATCCGGGACGCACTCCCGCCCGGAATGATCGAAAGGGTGAACGAGGGCAGAACCCTCAGGGACTCATGAGCAAAACTGGTGAAGATCCCACAGAAGCGCCCCGATTATTGGAGTACAATTTTAGTGTCGATGCCTCGAGGATCATATCGGCCATCGGAAGGATCAAAGATACTAAGTGGCCAAGACCTATACAAATCGATCCCTCTAAAAGGAATCCAAACTTGATGTGCAAATACCATGGCACGCATGGCCATAGGACCGAAGACTGCAGACAGTTGAGAGAGAAAGTAACTCGATTGTTCAATGAGGTCCATCTTCGAGAATTCCTCAGCGAGAGAGCCAAAAATCACTTCAGGGAAAGAGACGCCAACAAAAAAAACGAGCAAGAAGAACCCCAGCATATTATCCACATGATCGTCGACGGGGTCAACGTCCTACAAGGACCTGTATTCAAACGCACCAAAGTATCGATCACAAGAGAAAAGCAAACTCGAGACTATATGCCCGAAGGCACCCTAACATTCAACGATGAAGAAACGGAAGGCCTCTCTCATCCACACAACAACGCCATGGTAATTTCTATTTTGCTAAATGAAATTCAAGTTAAACGTGTTCTCGTGGAACCAGGTAGTTCGGCGAACATAATCAAATCGAGGTTCGTAGAGCAGCTCGGCCTGCTAGACCAGATTGTACCTGCATCTCGAGTCCTAAATGACTTCAACATGGCTAGCGAAACAAAAAAGGGGAGATAATTCTAACAGTGAGCGTGGTCGGGACCATCCAAGACACAAAATTTCATGTCATCAAAGGCGACATGAGGTACAATGCACTGCTCAGAAGTCTATGGATCCACAACATGAGGGCAGTACCGTCGACCCTTCACCAAATGATGAAGTTCCTAACAGTGTGACACCGATACCAGCACCTTCGACCTCAGAAAAGTCGAGCTCTAAAGATAAGCAAGCGGCCAAATAACAATCACCATCCCCAACCTTGACCGAATCGGATAAGAAGGTAATCGAAGAAGATGAAGAGGATTTTCTCACTCCTCGAACTTTCGTCGTTCTCGAAGAATAGGATGCAACCAAATCAACGGTCGAGGAGCCGGAACAGGTGATACTTATCGAGTATCTGCCCAACGTAAGGTATACCTGGGAACGGGGTTAATCCCCAAACTTAGGAAAAAACTCATTAAATTTCTTATTGATAACATCGATTGCTTTGCATGGTCCCATTTAGACATGACAATAATCCCACCCGAGATAACAACTCATCGGTTGAGCCTGGATCCCAATTTCAGACCGATAAAGCAAAAGAGAAGGCCTCAGTCCGAGGTGAAGCACGCCTTCATAAAGGAAGAGGTAACTAAACTTCTTAAAATAGGGTTCATTCGGGAAGTAAAGTATCCCGAGTGGTTAGCCAACGTAGTTGTAGTCTCCAAAAAGGGGAACAAACTTAGAATGTGTGCAGATTATAAGGACCTGAATAAAGAATTTTCGAAAGACTCTTTTCCTTTGCCTAATATCGATCGAATGATCGATGCTACGGCCGGCCACGAGATACTTACTTTCCTCGATGCCTATTCTGGGTACAACCAAATCCCTATGGACCTAGTAGACCAGGAAAAAACTTCTTTTATCACTAAGTACGAAACTTACTGCTATAATGTAATGCCCATAGGGATAAAAAATGTGGGAGCTACATATCAACGCCTAGTTAATAAGATATTCGAAGAACAGATAAGAAAATCAATGGAAGTTTACATTGGCTATATGTTAGTCAAGTCCCTGCGCGCAGAGGACCATTTGACTCATTTGCAGGAGACATTCGAAATCTTAAGGAAATACAACATGAATCTTAACCCTGATAAGTGTGCTTTCGTGGTGGGCTCGGGAAAATTCCTCGGCTTCATGGTGTCAAATCAAGGAATCGAGATCAATCCTAATAAGATTAGGGCCATCATGGACAACGTGAAAGCCGTTCAGAGGCTAACTGGACGGATAGCTGCCCTAGGCCGGTTCATTTCGAGGTCATCAAATTGGAGCCACAAGTTCTTTTCCTTACTAAAAAAGAAAAGTGATTTTACATGGACCCCAGAATGTCAGCAAGCATTGGAGGAATTGAAACGGTACCTATCGAGCCCACCTTTGCTCCACATCCCAAAGGCAAATAAGAAGTTATACCAATACTTGGCAATGTCCGAGATAGAAGTAAGTGGAGTATTAGTTCGAGAAGAACAATGTACGCAGTTTCCAGTTCATTACGTGAATCGAACCTTAAGAGATGCTGAAAATATGTATCCACACCTAGAAAAATTGGCACTTGCATTTATAAGCGCATCTAGAAAACTAAAGTTGTATTTTCAGCGTCATCCTATATGTGTTATCACTACATATCCGCTTAGAAATATATTGCACAAGCCTGAGTTATCGGGCCGATTGGCCAAATGGGCCGTCAAACTTAGCGGGTACGATATTGAATATCAACCCCGAACGACCATCAAGTCTCAAATATTAGCAGACTTTCGCCAACCCTCGTATCTGAAGTGGAAAAGGAACTTATGCTAAAATTGGGTACCTCATCGGGGGTATGGACCCTCTTCACGGACGAAGCGTCAAACGTGAAAGGGTCCGGGCTTGGTATTGTTTTGAAACAGCCCACGGGAAATGTTATTAGACAATCAATTAAGACAACCAAACTGACTAACAACGAGGCCGAGTATGAGGCTATGATTGCAGGTCTTGAACTAGCTAAAAGCTTGGGGGTGGAAGTCATCGAAGCTAAATGTGACTCCCTGCTGGTAGTTAACCAGGTAAACGGAACCTTCGAAGTTCGAGAGGATAGGAAGCAAAGGTACTTAGACAAATTGCAGGTCAGCTTACACCGCTTCAAAGAATGGACCCTGCAACATGTAACTCGAGAACAAAATACTGAGGCCGATGCACTTGCCAACTCGGGATCGTCGGTCGACGAAGACGAAATCAGCTCGGGGACTGTCGTCCAACTCTCGAGGTCTGTAATCGAGGAAGGACACGGTGAAATTAATTCTACAAGCTTAACCTGGGATTGGAGAAACAAATACATCGAATATTTGAAGAACGGGAGGCTGTCATCGGATCCCAAGGAATCGAGGACCTTACAGACAAAGCCGGTCGATTCACATTAGACGAAGACGGAACGCTATACAGGAGAACATTCGGCGGTCCACTGGCAATATGCTTGGGGCCGGGAGATACTTATTATGTTTTGCGAGAAATCCACGAAGGCACTTGTGGAAACCATTCCGGCGCCGAGTCACTAGTTCGAAAGGTCATCAAAGCAGGATACTATTGGGATAACATGGATAAAGACTCTAAGGAGTTCGTTCGAAGATGCGACAAATGTCAAAGGTTTGCACTAATGATTCACCAGCCCGGTGAACAGCTTCACTCGGTCCTATCCCCATGGCCATTCATGAAATGGGGAATGAATATCGTCGATCCTCTGTCATCGGCCCCAGGTAAAGCTAAATTCATATTATTTATGACTGACTATTTCTCTAAATAGGTTGAAGCACAGGCCTTCGAAAAGGTTAGAGAAAAATAAGTAATCGACTTCATACGGGATCACATTGCATGTTCGGGATACTGCAAAAATAGTGTGTGATAATGGCAAACAATTCATCGGCAGTAAAGTAATAAAGTTCCTCCAAGATCACAAAATAAAGAGGATATTATCGACGCCATATCACCCTAGTGGAAACGGACAAGCCGAATCAACGAATAAAAATATCATACAAAACTTGAAAAAAGGCTAAACGAAGCCAAAGGGAAGTGGAGAGAAAAATTGCCCGAGGTTCTATGGGCATGTCAGACGACATCGAAGTCCAGTATCGGAGCAACTCCGTTTTCTTTAGTATATGGCTCCGAAGCCTTAATACATGTCGAAGTCGGAGAGCCCTGCGCCAGGTTTCGACATGCAACGGAAGAATCAAACCACGAGGCAATGGATACCAGCCTCGAATTGTTAGATGAAAGACAAGAAGCGGCACTCATTCGAATGGCCGCACAAAAGCAATGAATCGAGAGGTATTACAACAGAAGAACCAATCTCGGACACTTCAAAGTCGGGGACTTAGTCTTAAGGAAAATCGCCATCAATAATCGAGACCCTAATGACGAGAAATTCAGTCTTAATTGGGAATGACCCTATCAAATCCCCGACATAGTCAGGAAAGGATCTTACAAGCTTGGAACAATGGACGGCGAGCCATTGTCGAATAACTGGAACATATCACTCCTCAAGCGATATTATTGCTAAGGTATGGTTTTCTCCTTTTTCATTTACTTAAATATTCGAAACTAACTTATTGCAGGTATCCGGGCCAACAAATCGAGACCTCAGGTTTTAAAGTACGCATTGCACTCTTTTTTCCTTAGATCGGTTTTGTTCCCAAATGGGTTTTTCCGGAAAGGTCTTTAACTAGGCAACAACTTGTGCTACCCGAGGATAATTCAACAGTATCCAAGGCTTCTTTGCAATCAACCTCGAATACTGGGGTCATCACCCTCAGATGTTATGTAAACGGGCCTCGATAGGAAGAATTTTGTAATGGGCCAAACGATCGAATGAGCCGTGTCCATATAGATTAGCCGAGTCCCGACAACAAAACATGTATGCATGTATGAATAATACGAAAAAGAACTCTCTTTTCTCGAACAATTCATATTTGAAGTAGAATTTCTATTATACGAGTTATGTACTTACGATTCTGATCTATTGTGCAAAACTAACACTTGTGAAAAATGACTCAAGGACCAAGTGCGAGCATACCTAGAACACTCGGGGACTACCTACTCGAGCTATCTAAGTTTGGAATCATAAGACCTCAAAGATGCACCTCCCCGATATATAGGCCAAGGCCATCGCACTCGGGGATTAACGTTTCGAACAAGTTCGAAATGTTATCGAGAAACAAGTCCAAAAGACATACCCGAAAGCTACGACCATATTAAAGACTACGGTCACATAAAAGGCTACGACCAAAATGATGCGACTCAAAGACGTCCGACTTACGTCATAACCTAAAGGCCTTGAAATACTTTGAAAAAATGGTTAAATAAGGCTACCCTCGGCAAAGAAAATAAAAAAGGGTTTCGATAAAATCAGTCCTTGAATAGATTAAAGGTTTCGATAATATCAGCCTTCGAAAATACCACAAGAGGTATCAAATTATCTTGACACAATCGAGTTAAGACAAAATTGGGTTCTAATCGTTAGAAACCTCAAAAGACCCAATGGGTACACAAAAACACATGCTAAGGCATAAAGAAATTTTCACTAAGTCTTTTAGCCGAAAAGGGAAAAATGATAGCCGTTTTTAGAGGCCGAATTGGCCCAACTTAAAGAGCCTAAGGGACAATCTAAAAGAGCATAAAGGCTGATCTAAAAGAGTCTAAGGGACGATTTAAAGAGCCTAATGGCCATTATAAAGGAGCCTAAGGGTCGATCTAATAAGCCTAAGGGCCAATACAGTTAGAGTTCGAGACCTAGCTCTCACTCAATTCGAACCCGAGGGTTCAGTTATTCCGAGCACAAATAAAACTACAGATTCACTTAAAGGGTATATCGGTGAGCTCGAAATACTTAACAACTCTATGATGGAAACCTAAGGGTTCACTTAATCCTATAACTCAAGAACTATTCGAGCTTGGTTATTTAAGACAACTCATCTACCAGTTCAAATGAGCCACCCCCGAGATAAAGTCTCGAACAAATCTCGAACTCGAGGACTCGCCCTCATATAAAAAGCCTAAGGGTTTATATCGATCACAAGTTAAATCACAACAACAAAAAAAATTTCAAACAACTTCGATAAAGAAGAGAAGCATATCGGAAATCAAAAGCGTAAAAAGGTATCGAAGAGAAGTTTTTCTTTATATATATATATATATATATATATTAAATGGTCTGTACAGAGGGCCAAAGAAAGGACTTACACGGAATAGACAAAAAAAGTCCTAAAACTTAGTCTACTCTAGGGGATACATCTTCGGGAGCTTTGTCCTCGGGTGCCGCGTCTTCAGGAGCCGCCTCTTTGGTAGCATCGTCCTCGCCTTCTTCGCTTTCGGACCCACTATATGAATCTTCTTCATCGAAAAGCAAAGCTGCGGCCTCGGCCTCCAAAACTTTGGCATCTTCAATATTAGCCGACATGTCGAAGCCTCGGGTGTATATTTCCTCGAGAGCCTCTTTCCGAGATTGCCTCCTAGCATGGTCGACTCCGCATGACTATCTAATCTCGACCATGGAAGAAATCTCTTGTGCCCGAAGACCGGAAACCTTAGCATTAGATCGATAAGAGGCCACAAGCGCCTCTACCTCGTGCTTAGCCTTAGAAAGTTCGCGCGGCCAGTTTAGCTCGAGCTCTTCGACCTTCAGGGCTTGGACCGAGTTTTCCTCCTTCACAGCTTGAAGCTGGCTTTCGACTGATATCAGTTGGGCTCGGAGTGCGTCCTTCTCCGAGGTGAGGCGCTCCATATGTTGTCTCCAGCCCAAAGTCTCGGCCTCTTTCATTTTGGCCTCCTCCCGAAGCTACTCCACCTGCTCGCCCTTCCGGTGAAACTGCAAGAACAAAGGGTTAGTAGCCAAATTTGAGCTAACACTTAGAAAGACTTGCGAGAAGCTACGTTACATGTTTGGCGAGATCGGTCCGATCTTGTCGAGCCTTTGCAAGTTCAGCTCAAAGGGTAAAAATCTCCTCCTCCTTTTGAATGTAGAGGAGTTTGAGGCCGTCCCTCTCTTCTACGAGCTTCTTGAGCCCTGCCTTCAATTTTGAAGATGCTTCTCGATGAAGCATCATGGCCTATGTACAAAGAAAGGAGTGAGGAATATGAAGTAAACACAAGTGTCGATACAAAGAGGAAAAACTTACATGCGTGAGGAACAACTAGGCCTCATCGAACACAGACGAGGCGTCTAAATCGAGAGCATCGTCAACCCCAGTGTAGAAATCTTGGAAGATGGCATTCCCTTCATGGTTATGTCCCGCATCGGGAGTACCCATGGCTTGGGTATCTCGGAATTTACCCTAGGAGAATGAGGGGCCGAGCGGCGAGTCACCGATGTTGATTATCCCGAGTGAATCACTTGGGACCTTATCTTCCTTCTAAAGAGACTCGGGGATAGACCCTTCAGTCACCTCCATCGGCTGATTATCACGGCGTAGGGCATCCTCACCACCCGAATGCTCGGGGACTTTGCTCGGACCCTCCTCCAAAATTCCCTCAGCTCGAGGAGGAATCGTCTCGAGCACAATAGGCTCGGCAGACCTAGTATTTCAAGCTACCAACTGGCAGTTGTAATCCTCCCCTCCTTCGTCGATGCGAGGAACAGAGGACTCGATTTTTGACTTCCGAGCTCTACTCTTTCTCGACTTGTGGGTACTGGAAGAGGGATCTCTTCTCCTCTTCCTCTCCTTATCTGGCTTCGACGCCTCCTCCTCCCCAGGCGGAGGTGGCCTCATGGCCACATTTTCACCAAGTCTTACACATGAAGAAACCAATTCAGCAAGAATTGTACTACAAAGGAAATTTCGACGTATAAACAAAAGGACTCATCATGGTTTTTGGCCTCCCATCGACCTTTGGCCAAATCACTCTAGCAATGTTCGGCGTAGGTAGAGGTTGAAGCCAGTTGTCGAACCCAACCTTTGAGATCCGAAATTGCTCCGGGAAACCAAGGTGAAGTTGAATTATAAGAAGAGAACGGGGGTCAATAAAGGGATATGGGGAGTATAGCAGTAAAGTACTCGAATCGAGGTCACGCTTACGCTTCATGTTCCACTCCTCGGGGAATGGCATTTTCTCGGCCGGAATCAGGTCAAAAGTTTTGACTCGGACGAATCGACCCATCTATCCTCGTTCTTTGTCTTCATCTATACTTGAGAACACCGTCTTCATGGCTCGGCATTGCAGCTTTATCAACCCACCTTGATAAAGATGAGGGTTGTATAGACTTGTCAGATGGTCGAGGGTAAAGGTCATTTCCTCGACCTTGCTCGAGAAGAACCTGATCATGTTCATGATGAGCCAGAATGAGGGATATATTTGGCCAAGGGTTAACTCGGTACTGGCGGCAGAAATCAAGTATAATCGAGTCCACGGGGCCCAGACCCAAAGTGAAATGGTAGGTATATACACTAAGATACCTTTTCATATAAGTGGTGATGTCCTCCTCTAGGGAATGAACCACCACTTCTGTATCCGCCCAACCACAGTCCTCCTTCACCCTCTCGAGGTCACCCTCCGATATTGAACAGATGTATCGGGACATGGGTTCACAGCGGCCTGGGACTGAGGAGGGCCTCTTGACTTTGAATTCGGGAGTCAAGTCAAATGGCCCCGGGACACATTCCTCGATACGAGGTTCCACCGGCGTCTTATCACAGGCCGACCGGGAAGAAGAAGATGAAGCTTTCTCTTTTTTGCGGCACAATTTTGGAAGTCTTCGCCATTTGTGTGTTTGTAGAATATGGAAGAATAATATGGGGATAGTGGTTCTGGTTGAATCAACGATGGCGTAATAAACGGCGATGAAAGGGAGATAAGAAGAATTGGGAGCTCAAGAATTTATGATCAAAGCAAAGTAAAGTTTGAACCAACTAAAAAGGCGATATTTATAGGCTTAAGGCGACGATTCGTTGTCACTAGTGGCCGACCGGCAACTGACATGCATTGATGGCTTTTGGGAACCGAACTGACGGGACGTTTCGGTCACATTCATTGCTTACGTCATGGAGACAACATCATAATCAAGGTATCAAGGAATCTAGGCTCAAATCGTTTATTATCATTTCATTTTAAGAAACGCGGGGACTATCTGTAGACGGTAAAAATCAAGGATACCTGATTTTACGGGCTTAAGGGTACACCTCGAGAGTGAGCCAGTATCGAAGCAAGTTCGGGCTCAAAGAGTATGAAGACTAAGGGATCAATATCAGGCTAAATCGACACCGCAGTAACAAAATCACGAGATATCCGCAATCGACCACCAATCTCGGCGAGAATCTCGGAACTGGCAGAACCAATTACGGTTATTGATATCAATCATGTATTTTATTTCCGAAATTAGAGTCGTACCTTATTTAGGATTCCTCTACTTTATAAAGAGGAATCCTGTTCATTTGTAAGACATTATTATTATCAGCATACACGAATTATCACTTATGCAACTATTGAGAAATAAAAACACTTTGTTCTTTTACTTGCTCTTAATTCTTTGATGTTCTTACTGTCCATTATGTTCATATTATTTGTACTACTCTTGTTGTTCTTACTGTTCTTGGCACTTGATCTCAAGCCTAATCCAGATCGGGATCGATAACTTGCAATTGCACCATTTTGATTCATTTCAATCGTTTAATTCCTTCACTTATTTAGTTATTTATCAATTGACATTGAATTAGATCACGTATCCTTATAACCACATTACAAGTTTAATTTTTACTCGTATTCAAGGTAAACAATGCTAAGAGTAAAAATCAAGTTCAAAGTAGTTAAAGGACCAAATATATAGCAGAATTTCACTTTTTAGTTGATAATTCTTCTGACTTTTTACTAGACTTCATACTGGGTTCAAAAAAAGAAAAAACAAGAAAGAATACATCTAACTGATTAAAATATACTATATATAAAAAATAAACTACTCCCTCGAGTCCACTTCAATAGATTTTCTTGGTTATTTTCGCACATGATAAGGATTCACTTTTTAACATTACTTAACGGTAAATTGATCATATTAACTTTTACTATACCTCTTTAATTTGTTTATTAAAAATATAGCAAATACTCCGAGACAACTTTGAAAAAAGGAAGTTAATTCCTTCTTGATATTTGAAAAAAATAATATTGCGGACCAGAAAATAAAATAATAAAAAATTAATTAAAGTGAACTGGAGGGAGAATTAAAGAATAAAGAACTTTTAAAATACAAATGCAATTTATATTGAGAGAGAAGTCTTGCAAGATGACCTAATTAAACATCCATCATTTGAAGTAATTAGTTAAGGTAGTTGAGCTCCAAAACTACTCTTTGAACCTCCACATTTTCTTGTTTTTTTTTTCCTTTTGATCTTATATCCCAATTGATCATCTATAAATCATTTCTCATCAAAATCTTCCACATCCAACATCAAGCTTCTATTGGTATCAATTCCTCCTCGCACGTTCCCTTTTAACTTCTCCGAATCTTATAAATTCAAACAAAAATGGAAGTATTAAAATTCTTGAAGAACTTTCAACTATTGGTATCAATTCTGGCTATTATTTTAAGCAGTCAATTAGTTTCAGGGCAGATTAGTACAGCATGTAGCGGTGCAATGTTACGTAGCTTTAGCCCTTGCATAAACTTCATTACTAATGGTGGAAACAATTCTTCACCAACTTCAGATTGTTGTCGATCTCTCAAATATGTTATGAGTAATGGCACAGATTGCCTCTGCCTTATTGTTACTGGAAATGTTCCTTTTCGCGTACCCATTAACAGAACATTAGCAGTTTCCCTTCCCAAAGCTTGTAACATGGCTGGTGTCCCCCTCCAATGCACAGGTAATGGAGTTGTTTTCTTCTTTGTTTTATCAACCAATTTCTTATTAGTGACTTTTCTTGGCGACTCTTTTTTTAATATTTGTAGTGACTAAAAATTGCTCAAAAAGCGGTCGCCACGAATAAGTCTATTCTTGGCAATTTTCAGGTAGCCCCACGAAAAGTATTTTGTGACGACTTTTCCACTTCATGTGGAGACTTTAGTCCCAGAAAAAGTCTCACTTGTAGTCATACTTACTTCAATTTGTAGCTTGTTAGCCATAGTATATTGGCATCATAAGGTTAAAATGGTCGTTTGACTTGGAGAATTTTGCTTGATAATGAACTAATATGCATTCTTAAGCAAAAACTTAACAATATTTTTGGTGGTGGGCCTACTATGAATATTGGAGAGAGATTACCTTTCAGAACAAAAAAATGTTTTTTTTTCTTTTTTTCTTACCCTTGAGAGGTTATTGAATGTTGAGCAAATTGATTAGGGCACTAACTCTGAATTGTATTACTATACATTGCAGCATCTGCTTCCCCTATACCAGCTCCAGGTACAAAAAATAACTCTGGCTCTTTAATTTCGCACTAGCATTTCCAGATTTTAGTAACACAAGAAAATAAAAATCTTCAATGGCCAAAATATTGGGATTAATAAAAAGCTTCTGGCTGACAGGTCCAGCTGCCTTAGCACCAACAAAATCTCCTAGATCATCTCAAAGGCCTAGGTCACCCCCATCTCCTAGTCCTGAAGGTAATTAAAACTCTCATTTTTCTGGTGAATCTAACTGAACTTGCTGAATT
The DNA here is from genome assembly GCA_005239495.1 of Nicotiana undulata. NCBI lineage: Eukaryota > Viridiplantae > Streptophyta > Magnoliopsida > Solanales > Solanaceae > Nicotiana > Nicotiana undulata. Next base: position 22,099 of record ML260388.1, on the reverse strand, counting down.
TTAAGGTCTAATGTGGCTTATGGGTGTTATTGTTTCTTGCATATGGCAGCTGCTAATGTTCCTCAGCCACTCACACCTTCTTTTGGACCAGTGGCTGATACAACACCAGGTAATCCTAATACAGATTTAACACCACCTTCCCCAACAGACAGCTTTGGAAACCCTGATGATAATTCAGGATTCAAGCCTGATTTGACACCATCAACGACCCCATCTTCTGATAGATTTTCAACATTTGTTCTTCTAGCAGCCTGTGCAACAATGGCTTTCAAGTTCTACTAAATTGGCAACCCAATTTGTCTTTTTTTTAGAGAGCTTGCTTGTAGTTTATAATCATTCTTTGGAGATGTGTATACATGAGTTTTGCACTGTTTTGATAATGTCCATTCTGGTCAAGTTTCATGGAATATATAATGAATATGAGATTTCAAGTTCTGACGTATATGTGGAGCTTGAATTTTTCACCTTACCACTTCATGTAAATTTGACAAGGCATTTGGAGCTTGAATTTTTCGAAGTGCAAAAAATGTATATCCTAGTACCACGATCTGAGTGAAATCTATTTGTTAGTATAACCTCCAAAAGTTTTCAGCCTCTTAGTTATTACTGCAGTTATTTCCAACCATCAGACCATTCAGCTTCATCCATAACAGGCTCTGGGATGTATTCTGACTGGTGAACTGTACTACATTGAACCTCAGGAGATGGCTGAAGATTCTGTTTCTCATCATTTTCGCAGGAGCCTCCGTCGTTCCAATTCTTGGCTTGGTCATAATCCCAATTGTTAGCTTGAGCCCCTTCACAGTCCCAACTTTTAGCTTCTGTTCCTTCACAGTCCCAATCATTAGCTTGTGCCCCTTTGCAGTCCCAACTTTTAGCTTGTGCTCCTTCGCAGTCCCAATCATTAGCTTGTGCCCCTTTGCAGTCCCAACTTTTAGCTTGTGCTCCTTCGCAGTCCCAATCATTAGCTTGTGCCCCTTCGCAGTCCCAACTTTTAGCTTGTGCTCCTTCACAGTCCCAGTTATTTTCTTGAGCCTCGTCATCACACCAATTATTTGCTCGTCCAGAATCCTCTTCAAGGATCTCCAGTCTTTCAGGTAAGAAGCAGCCTTTATAGGAGCCATTATCTGCACAATACCATAAAAGCTTGTTCCAGTAGGGGTCCTGCCATATTGTACACATCAGTAAATATTTGCATTTCTCACTCATAAATAGCAATTTTGGCAAAATTAGTCTCATGATTCATAAGTTTAAGCTCCACATAAGCCCACAACAATTCAACTTTAATGAATGATAGTAACATTTAGCTCCCTGAGAATATTCAACTCCTCAGTTGCCAACAATAGATATTACCAGGATCAAGGAAATAAACAAAAAGGATAGACAGAAACTTCAGCTTTACTGTGGCATATCAAATCTAGATTGATACTACAAGTTGCAATAGCAGAAATTTGATACAGAATTACCTTGCAGATTATATGTGGATTCCCAATAACTACAAGCAACGATCTGGCTCTTGTAGCAGCAACATTAAACCTTCTCGGATTGCTTAAAAATCCTAAATAGTGGATTCTATCAAAATCATTGTGTGTTACAGTTGATCGGACGGTCGAGACAATAATAACTTCTCTCTCCTGACCTTGGAATTGCTCAACACTACCGACCTTTACATTAGCCCAATCGAAACTCTCAAGGGCTTTTCTTATTTTCAGTACTTGTTGTCTGTAAGGTGTTATCACCCCAATATCTTCCTCTTTCAGACCTTTGTTCTCTATCAGATCCCTTATGATCTCTACTACCTTGCTTGCCTCAATCCTATTGAACCATGATGGGTTGTTTCCTTCCCTTTCATCACAACCTTGGATACCGATGAAAAGCAACGGAAATTCCTTGTTTGGAAGCAGGTCCACCCAAGTCTGAGCAGAAGCTTTATCATCTTCTTTACATGCGATCAACTCTCCTCCATAAAACATTTCTGAGGGAAGCTGCAGAATTGCTGGATGACACCGATAGTTTCTTACTAGTCTGGTAGCATAATTTTCGTTGAGGTCACCATATAACTGGCATTCAAATAACCTTTCCATATATGACGTCCCCAATCCATAACTTTCAGCATCTTTTGAAAAAACTATGGGACCAAGTTGCAGTGGATCACCAGCAAGTACAACTACTGTCTCGTTCCTTAAAAGATGCGACAGAGGAACCATGGTTTCAGGCTCCGATGCCTGTCCTGCCTCATCCAAGAAAATATGAGAGAACTGTCCCCGTTTAATACCTTCAGCATAAAGAAGAGATGCACTAGCATATGTCGATATGATAATCCTATATCTTCTAAGGTCCCTGAGAAGAGGACACTTGAAGGCATCAACCTCAACATTGCAAAACCGAATGTGACTAGGATTCACGTCATCTAAAGGACGCGTGAGTGCATTCAGCCTAAAAATCTCATGGTCCTTCACTTCAACATTCTGCTGACTGACAAGTTTCTCAAGTATATGGTCTGCAGCACTATTCGAAGGTGCGCAGACAAGAACTCGAGCATCTTTCCTCGTAACGTGTAACTGGAGAATAGCTTCTATAAGAGTCCTTGTTTTGCCTGTACCAGGAGGCCCATGGATAACGTATGGAGCTCCGCCATTGCACCCAAGGATCTTTTCAACTGCAGTGGTCTGCTCCTTGTTAAGCATACATGAAATAGGTGACAGTCTGGCAGCTTGTATATGCCTCGCTCTGGATATGCCTGATGGAAAGAGAATTTCTCCATTTAAGCTTTCTGTAGCTTCAATGGCTTGGTGTAACCTCCGCACACTCGTACGATTGAATGCAAACTGCACATTATAAAGAATTCCAGCAACATGGTTGATGTGGAATTCTTTATCAAACTTCAAATACACTTCTGCCGCCTCAACTCGGTGGATATAACCCTGTGCAAGAACCACCAAAAATCACTAAGTTCATGTAAATAAATTTCTTCTTTTGATCTCTCAAGTTCATGTATAAAATCTCACAGATATCTGATTATTCTCTTTTATCTATTCTTAAACCTCTTCTTGTGCATATCTTAGACAAAGAGTGGAACTTTTAACATGTATATGAGAAAGTGGCAATGCATGTGTCATTGGACAATGCTTTCCAGTAAAATAGATGAAAATGAAACTAAAAAATTGCACGAATCATCCCGCGTCCACGCAGGATCCGGAGAAGGGCCACTCCCCAAAGGGGTGTAATACAGGCAGCCTACCCTGACACAAGTATCAGTGGCTGATTGCATAACTCGAACATAGACAACTTTACCGTTTCTCCAAAGGCCAAGTCTCCCCTTCATGAAAAAATGAAACTAAAAACAGAAACAAAACAAGGAAAGACTCGAGGAAGATAATTAATAGCTAAAATGTTGAAGCTCTACCACAACATCCATACTCGTAATGGCCACCATGAATATTTCAAGATGAAAAGGTTTTAAAGGTAATAGGAAGATGACAGGAGGATTAAACACAGAGAATGATCTTTCAACTTGGAAAAGCTACAGGTACCATGGATTTATAATTATTTTCACCAAATTATGCAGTAAAGAGAGCTTAAAATTATTAAGTAGCAAGTTATGATATAAACCAAAGCAAATATATGAAATCACCTGATAAGGTGTGGTCTCACTTGCATCTGCAGTAGCAAGCCTTGCAAAGATATAATCCCCATAAACAAGTGTCGGCCTTCTCTCAGCTAGCCCTGGGACATCAAGGGACAAATACTGAGGTCCCCTTCGCTTCATGGTGACGGACTCCATATCATAGTCCCTCATGTCTTCCTGATGAAATAAAAAACTATAAGATTTTTGTACTACCCAAAATGAAGTATTTCAGTACTTCAAATAAAAATTTGAAAACAAACCTCCATCTTGATTTCTTCAATATTTAGTAAAATTCTAAAATAAACAATGTAATTATCTCTTCTTAAACCTTCCCCAATAGCATCAGGAAACTGTTTCTTCTCTATCATTTCCCTTATATCCCTAGGAATGGGGTATGAAGGAAGTCTGTATCTGAATCCTTGATTTCGAGCCCTTGTAGGACGAGAACCCGCAACGAATGCATTAGGAGCAAAAACATCTATTGCTGGTGCTTTCTTCTTTCTGTCTCTGTAGTATGGCCTGCTCGAAGCCAGTGACTGCGAGACCTTATCCTCAGCCAGGACAAAAACCAATCTTTCTATGGTCTCATCACCCACATTGATATGCACAGCTGATGTGTGCAACCCAATTTCTTTCGGTTTACAAGACAACCACACTGTTAGTGTCTGACCTGGTCGTAGCATTCTATCCTCTAAGCTAAAGGACTCCATGAATTCTTGAATATATTGCACGTCGGAACATGGAGTTGGAGGTTTCATCAGAGATAGTGTGAACGAATCCTCAGGTTTCGAGTCATAAATCTTAATTGACCAGAGCTCCAGCGAATCATTAGTTGTATTCTCTATTGTGATTGAATCGACAATAGTATCACCAACAATTCCTGATTTAGGTTTTCCCCCTATCAGTGGAAATGGAACAGATATAACAACTATCTCGCTCTCTCCATTTGGATTGTAGCTACAAGCGGATTTATATCTGTCAAAGTCAACGAATCCAATGTCTCCTTTATCAGTAATTATTGAATATTCATCATCCGACTTATCAGCAACTGAGCCCATCAGTACTTGAGAGAATTTCAAGAAGAAACTGCAGCTTTCAACCAAAGTAACATGACTTACTGCAACAAAGTAACCCTTCCATAACACTTAAACAAAATTGCTTTTACACAAATAATCTGATGTTTCAAATAAATCTAAGAAGAAAAGTACAATCAAAATAATGAGAATTAAACCAACAAGCATCAAATTAACTAGCACATTTGGATTGGGTAACAGAGGAAAATCCAGGACTCTTTCATGAAAGAAACCGTAAATATGAAATGTAGTTTTCATATGGAAATGTTAATGCACTGTAGAGAACATATTGATACACAGTCTGTAATTTCTTCCATCTTTTACACATTATTCAGGTTGATAGGTAATAGATGCAGATAACTTTTTAAAGAAAATAATTAAAAATTCAGCATGCCAATGTTGTATTCATGGATTATTCTTTTGTATTTAACATTGATATGAAAGCGCATGTTTTTTCATTGTAACTTCTCCTTTTTGATACTTGAGGTGGTTAACCGTTAAATATGCACTCAGTTTTTTAGATACACTGAAAGTATATATGAACCTAATCAACTTTTTTAATCACGGAGCACAAGGTTCCAAAGTTAGTCATCCTCATAAATAAACAGGTGATAGTAACACCATGGCTAATGGACATCACAATTTGTTCTTCCTTCATTTATTCATCAATTAAAAACTTCACATGATTCATATAGCAACAGAATTACAAAAACAAGTAGTAAAAACTAAACGATGTTAGCCCCCAGGGCTTAGTTCAAGTGGCAAAGGTTGAGGGACTTGCGACTTAGGTCATAGGTTCGAGCCTTGCACGATGCGAAATAAGGCTGGTATTTAAGTGGAGAAGGGTAGAGGGGCAGGCCCACTATGGCGGAGCTTCAAAGGCTGCAGTTGGTCCTAAGGGTTGGCGACAGATGGATTTCTCAATCACCAAAAAGGAGTAGAAAATGATGTTAACTCCGGTGAGGTTAAGTTTGAAGATTATCAGAATGTGAACAACATCTTGAAACATTATTAGTAACTTGTTGAGCTTACACTGTTCACTCAGTGATGGTAACCCCGAGATCCTCTCAGAAAATCACGGTAAAACATTGAAAATCAAGAATACATCAGGGTTTTGTGGATACTTCATGCCAAGAGGAAGAACAAGGAACCAAAATTAGGCCAAAAATTACAACAACAAAAAAATAAAAAAATCAGAGATTGCAATGATAACCGTGAAATATTAACTGTAACAAAATAGACAAAAAAAAAACATGTTTTAACAGGGTGACGAACTGAGACAAACATGAAGCATGACCGATCAAAATCCATAATCACAAACGAGCTAATAGTGCAGAAAAGTGAAAATGCAGATCAAATAAAACAGAAAATGAAGGAAAACCCACCTCAATTTTGGTCTCTAGAAAGGGAGAATACAGAAGGGTTTTAAACTTGAGATCAGAAATTGTGAAATATCTCTTACCAAATTCTGAAAGTTAAGAGATGGCGAAATATTTTCCTAGTAAAATGTTCACTCATTCAGATAAATTAAAGTTTGCAAGTAAATCAGAGCATAGAATTTGATAAACCTTACTCTGATGAAAGAGGTTAGTATTAGAGTGAAGTGAAGACCAAGTGCGTGGGATTAACCTTTCCTAGTTCATATTCCAACAACACTATTTATTATAAGAACAATATAGAAAAAAAATATATTTCTTTTTTAAAATCTAAAAAATTATTTATTTGAGGCCACAAAAAAAAAGTCAAAAAATAACTTGTTTTGGAGCGGAAGGAATATCAAAAGCACAATAATTGCAAAAAGGTGCGAATGTTGAGGTGTCACTTTTTATGCTTTCCTTGTCTCCTTTTAGTAACAAAATAAATTAAAGGTAGGACCCAATTGAGAGTTACTAGCATAAACAATATTATTTTAAATTATTCAACTTGGCTGATACTTTCTTTGCTTTTCGCTAGTTGTTTGGTACTAAAATTTCTCTTACTCAAAGGCGACTTTAGATCTTGAACTCGAACCCCTCTAATTAATGACAGAAGAGTATTTATCACTCCATAACAATTTCGATGTTTAAGTTAAACCCACATCCTTGGGCCGTGCACCCAGATGATGGTTGGATACTTGGATTATTAATCACTGTATTATTAACTTTTTAAAGAAAAATACACGTAAAAAAAATAGTTCTTACCCGGGAAGAGTGTCAATGTCCTATTAATAGTTGTAAGTAATCAACTGTGATTACATATTTTCAAGTATTATTAAGCATAAAAATATTATCGATCCAAATAGATTAGAAAAATAAAAGTAAATAAAATTTTTATTACAAAGAACGAAAAACCAAAGTCATCTATTGTATATCATAATGGGAGTAGCGGAGGATATACACAATGCTAAGTGTCACAAGCTTGTTTTATGTCACTCAAAACCAGCATGCGGTGCACCCAAGTCTCACATTTGACTTCAGCCTTCTCATAATACTCGGCCAAAATTACAGTAACTTTGGACTTAAATTATTTTAGACAGCTTTTCAACATAGTAAGTTTTAGGAACGATTTAGGCAACAAAATATAGTAAAGGCAACAAAAATTTAACAAGAACACAAGGCATAATTAAAGGAAACTTTTTTTCCAATTTGGTATTTAACTCGAGCATACAAAGAAACCCAACTCAAAGTACAGTCGTGTACAGAAGAAGATCACTCTTGACCCTCAGATTTTTTCACAAGACTACTCTTAACCTTAGGTGTTTTCACTCTTGAAAACGGACTCAAACATGCACTCTACACGTTTTTTTCTCTTCTGCCCACAAGTATAAGGGTGTTGCCCATTTATAACACATGAGACAATCCCTTTTGACTTACACTTGTCGCACTTAGGCTTAGACACTTGTCCCACACAAACCACTATATTAGCCTAGTGTAGTTGACAACCCCCAACTACTAGGATCATGTAACTCATACTAATAATAATAGGATCATGGCCCCAAAAACGTGCTAACACTTCTACTAGCATTTTAGCAAAGCTCAACTGCTGCCCATGTGCACAACATGTGTCGTAACCGCCCTTGACTTGGTCAATCTAAAGCTTGTTGCCCATTTTCGTGCCTTAGCTTGAATCAATCGCCAATGCCTTGTACTCAGCTGCATTGTAGCCACATTTTGCCTATGCCACCGCCCGCGAACATGGCCCTATTGCCGCAACTCAATGTCATGACAAGTCTGTCCCGCGCATTGTCTTTCGATGCACTTTAGCTTGCCTTTGCTACTTCGTTTTTACCTTGTCTTGGCATCACTGCCTCATGCCTTGATTCCTTTGCCATGATCAAGTGTCACTCTCAGCCCGCAGCTCATTGCCAAGCCGCCTCACCTCCGTTAAAGCCTTGGACATCACTTGCCCGTTTCCCTTTTTGCTTTGGTGCTACTCGTGCACCTTAGCTTGGCAACACTCTTGCTGCCTCATGACAACACTCTTGTTGTCAAGTCAAGCTCAAATTGACGGAGTTCTAACACTAAGTTATAGGTAACTTAATAATATGGATAAAGTACCAAAAAAAGAAGAAAATATGTGAATAAATAGTTTTAGTGTTGAGAAATATAAAAGGATAAGACTCATTTAATTTTTGAGATGAGAAATTTTTTTGAATAATAATTCGTATGGTCATGCATTATGGATAAGATCATGTAACTGAAAATATTATAATAAATAAATCTTACAAAAAAATATAGACAATTGACATAATTATAAGAAACAAATAAAATTATAAGGATATTATTTTAAGTTTCCATGCAATAATTTCAATAAAATTAAAACTTTTATATTAAATACAAAAGGGAAGTAGAATCTAATTTAATTGCTTATTGAAAGTGATACTAAACTAATAATTATTACAGTTATTAGGATATGAAGGTTGCGGGCTTTGGGATCCTGGAGAAGTAGCTGGGACGCAAGCGAGATGTGGACGACGATTGTAGAGTGTATAAAAGAGGCGGCGAGAGTGGTGTTAGGAGTCTCGAAGGGTTACCCGCGTAGGCACTGAGGCAACTCGTGGTAGAATTAAGGACACCCTTACCTCGTGGGACACCCCTACCTTGATGGTACTGCTATGGCGCAACATAACCAGGGTCGTGTCCTAAGCGTTGATCCTCTTGGGCTCGCCGCAGTGTCCGGGAAGCCAGATTTGTAACCTGCCAGACATACTCGTGCAAAATGGTCGCTCCCTCGTCGGCATGCTGTTGCATCTGTAGTCCCAAATGGTGGAATAGATGTAAGCCAATAGCCTGCACAATATGTAAAATATAAATTACGGAACGCTAGGTTACAGTAATAAGTAAGAATACCAAATAACATACCAGTGCCTCGTGCCGCCCAGCGTATGGAACGTAACGCCCGCCAGTTAGATGAATGGGATTCCCGACGAAAAGTCGGGTAACGCCGCAGTACCAGCCCATATAATCATGCTCAGTATCCATCCAACGCGGTGAAGGGGAGGGGGGCAGAATCAGGTCAAGTCGCTGGTCCCAAATATCGATCTTGTCACGACTCGAAATCCCACCTTCGGGCCATGACTGCGTCTAACATTGTACCCGCTAGACAAGCCAACGTTTTAAATCCGCTTATCAACCACTAACAATAGCTAAGTATCTAGAACAGTTATGATCAAAATACAAAAGACAAACTAAATTCCAGAATCAGATAATAAGTCTCAAAATAATTTCCATAAATACAGCCCAGTAACTGGAGTCACTAACTCAGGAACTAGTCTAAGACTTACTAAAAACAACTGATTGAAATAAAGGGAATACATCTGTCTGGAAATACATGAAATGACATAAAGAAAGATAGAAGGTGACGTCAGGGCCCACGAACGTCTGCAGGTCTACCTCGATGTCGCCTGCGTGGACTGAAGGATACTCCTTCCGTCAACGTCCACTGGGTTCGGCTGCGTAATCTGCACAACATAAAGAAGTGCAGGTGTAACATCAATACAACCGACCCCATGTACTGAGTAAGTGCCGAGCCTAACCTCGGCGAAGTAGTGACGAGGCTAGGACCGACAACAATTTATACCTGTGCAATTCTATACTAAAACAGAAAATAATAATAACGAAAATAAACAAGAAATACAGTTACGAGGAAGAACATGCTAGGGATAAAAGGAACAACAAATACTAGCATAGTAGAACAGGGTAATAACTGAAATGTAGAAGTAAAAACAGGAATTTAACATCTCAGAACAGGTAGTGAACAACAAAAGGCACGGCATGTCCCCTCGTGCATAATCTCACCATCACTCGGCACGGAATGCCCCCTCGTGCATAAACAGTAAAATCCCTCGACACGGAATGTCCCCTCGTGCAATAAATAGATAAATCACTCGGCACGGAATGTCCCCTCGTGCAGAGCCTCACAATCGCTCGGCATGGAATGTCCCCTCGTGCATAATGTATATAACAACAACAATATGATATGAAAATTAACAATAAGAAATCTCAAATGTACGGAAATAATCAATAAAATTATATCGTCCCGGCAAGGGACTCAGCTATAACCAAACTCGCTCAGAAGTATAATTTCAACAGTAAAATCCTCAACTGAACAATTAATCAATAACTTCCCACGTCATGAAATAACATCAATGTATCACTTCTAAATCACCAATTATTCATAGTACAGAGAATATCAAGAACACAGTATAATTCATCACATTTTGACTCACGGGCATGCTTGACCACAACATATAGGTACTCGTCACCTCACCTATACGTTGGACATGAATTACACATAGCAAATAAGACTCTACACATATTCCCTCAAGCTAAGGTTACGCCAAACACTTACCTTGGCTCCAAAAATGCAAATCACGCTTCAAACACCGGTTTCCCTCTCGAATCCAACTCCGAAACGATAGTATCTAGACATAATTAACTTTATAACATCAATAATTACTCAATAACTCAATTCCAAAGCCTAATTATACATTTCCCATCATTCTTATAAAAATACCAAAATTCGACCCCGGGTTCGCTTGGTCCAAACTCGAGGTTAGGACCAAAACCCGATAACCCATTCCCCCACGAGCCCGAATATATAATTTGTTTTGAAATACGACCCCAAAATGGGGTTGAATTCCCAAAATTTCCATAAACCCTAACTCTACCCAAAACCCCTAATTTCTCCCTTTGATTTCATGTTTTTAGACCTAGATTCTAGTGATTGATGAAGGAAAATGGAAGAAATTAGAGTTAGGATCACTTACCCAAGTGGTTATGGAGGAAAAATGGCTTGGAAGTCGTCTATGGGGTTTGAGGAAGAAGAGAATGGTGAAAAATTATGAAATCCCGAGTAAGTATTCTGTTTTGGGGCTTCAAAAATAACTGGGCGAAATTATACTATGCGATCGCAGAATAAGGGCTGCGATCGCGGAGCTTCGTGGATTCCCTACTACGCGACCGCAAAGGTAAGGGTGCGATCGCAGAAGAGACAGGTTGTGGACTTATGTGATCGCGGATGAGGCTCATGCGATCGCAGAGAGTAATTGCCCTGCCCTCACCCAGCTTGCCTATACCCCTATGCGATCACGGACTACTCTATGTGATCGCATAGAGGAAATGACCTCCCCCACCCCACAAAGCGATGCGATCGCGGAACTATTTATGCGATCGCACTGAAGGAAACTTCAGACACCAGAAACTAGTCAAAACACCAGATTTTCTAACTCTTTTGCACCCCAACACCTACCCGAAACTCACCCGAGCCCCCGGGGCTCAAAACCAAATACACACCCACCCTCATAAACATCCTACGGACTTATTCAAGTAATTAGACCACCAAAAATAACATCAAAACCAATGAATTAAACTCAAAAATCTCTATATATTTCTCAAACTTCATAAACTATCAAAATTTCCATTTTTGATCCGAAACATGTCAAATCAACTACGTTTCTCCCCAAATTTTACAGATGACTCATATAATATATATTGAACCTGTTCCGGGCTCTGGATCCATAATACGGGCCTGGTAACACGGGTTTCACATTAGAATTTATTTTCAAAAGTCTTTATTATTTCCAGTAAACAATTTTCTTTAAAAATTCATTTCTCGGACGTGGGACCTCGGAATTCGATTCCAGGCATACGCCAAAGTCCCATATTTTCCTACGGACCTTCCGAGACCGTCAAATCACGGGTTCGGGCCCGTTTACCAAAAATGTTGACCAAAGTCAACTTTAATCAATTAATTATTATAAATTCAACTCTTTATCAAGTTTCCACATAAAAGGCTTCCCGGCTACGCGCCCGGGCTACGTACGCACATCGAGGTTAGATTAACGGAGTCTTTTGGGGCCTCGAAACACAGTTTTAGCTAAATTTACACGGGATGACCTTTTGGGTCATCACAATCTCCACCTCTAAAACTAACGTTCGTCCTCGAACGAACATAGAAAGGTACCTGAATCGGGGAAAAGGTGGGGATATCGGCTCCGCATATCGGACTCGGACTCCCAGGTCGTTGCCTCAACAGGCTGACCTCTCTACTGAACACGAACCGAAGGATAACTCTTTGATCTCAACTAACGAACCTGCCGAGCCAATATGGCTACCGGCTCCTCCTCATAAGACAAATCCTTGTCCAACTGGACACCGCTGAAGTCAAGAACATGAGATGGATCAGAAATATACCTCCGGAGCATAGATACATGAAACACTAGATGCACGACTGATAAACTCGGTGGCAAGGCAAGTCTGTAGGCCACCTCTCTCACCTTATCCAAAATCTCAAATGGACCAATGTAACTAGGGCTCAACTTGCCCTTCTTTCCGAACCTCATCACGCCCTTCATGGGCGACACCCGAAGAAATACCCGGTCTCCTATCATAAATGCCAAACCTTAAACTCTTCGATCCGCATAACTCTTCTGCCTGGACTGAGTTGTACGAAGTCTATCCTGAATGATCTTCACCTTGTCCATAGCATCCTGGACTAACTCAGAACCCAATAATTTAGCCTCTCCCGGCTCAAACCATCCGACTGGGGACCGACATTGTCTACCATACAATGCCTCATACGGAGCCATCTGAATGCTCGACTGATAGTTGTTGTTGTAGGCAAACTCAGCTAAAGGCAAGAACTGGTCCCATGAACCACCAAAGTCAATGAAACAAGCCCGCAACATATCCTCCAAAATCTGAATAGTACGCTCGGACTGACCGTCCGTCTGAGTATGAAATGTTGTGCTCAACTCAATCCGTGTGCCCAACTCTCGCTGAAATACTCTCCAGATATGGGAGGTAAATTGAGTACCTCGGTCTGATATAATGGATATGGGCACGCCATGCAATCTAACAATATCTCTCATATAGATCTTTGCCAACTTCTCTGCTGAATACGAAACTGATACCGGAATGAAGTGTGTTGACTTGGTCAGCCTATCCACAACAACCCACACCGCATCAAACATCCTCTGAGTCTGTGGGATCCCAACTACAAAATCCATGGTGATACGCTCTCACTTCCACTCAGGAAGCTGAATCTGCTGCATCAAACCACTGGGTCTCTGGTGCTCGTACTTAACCTGCTGACAGTTCAAGCACCGAGCTACATAGGCTACAATATCCTTCTTCATCCTCTGCCACCAATAGTGCTGCCGTAAGTCCTGGTACATCTTTGCGGCGCCCGGATGAATGGAATACCGGGAACTATGGGCCTCCTGTAGTATCAACTCACGAATACCATCAACATCAGGTACACAAATACGGCCCTGCATCCGCAGAACTCCCTCATCATCAACTGTAACCTGCTTGGCACTTCCGTGCCGGACTGTATCTCTAAGAAAACATAAATGATGATCATCGTACTGCCTGGCCCAAATACGATCATACAATGAAGAACGGGCCACAGTATGGGCCAAAACACCGCCAACCTCCGAAACCTCCAATCTCACGAATCGGTTGGCCAAAGCCTGAACATCCAACGCAAGAAGTCGCTCTCCGACTAACAAATAAGCAAGACTACCCATACTGGCTGACTTCCGGCTCAAAGCATCGGCCACCACATTGGCCTTCCCCGGATGATAAAGAATGGTAATATCATAGTCCTTTAACAACTCTAACCACCTTCTCTGCCTCATGTTCAACTCCTTTTGCTTGAATAGATACTGTAAACTCTTGTGATCCGTGAACACCTCACATGGCACCCCATACAAGTAATGCCTCCAAATCTTTCAGGCATGAACAATCGCTGCTAACTCCAAGTCATGAACTGGATAATTCTTCTCGTGAATCTTCAACTGACGAGAAGCATAGGCTATGACCTTGCCATCCTGCATCAACACTGCACCAAGACCAACCCGTGAAGCATCACAATACACGGTATATGGTCCTGAACCTGTGGGCAATACTAATACCGATGTCGTGGTCAAGGTTGTCTTGAGCTTCTAAAATCTCGCCTCACACTCCTCAGACCACCTGAACTGGGCTCCCTTCTGGGTCAACCTGGTCATCGGGGCTGCTATAGATGAAAAGCCCTCCACAAATCGGCGATAATAACCTGCTAAGCCCAAGAAACTCCGAATCTCTATGGCTGAAGTAGGCCTAGCCCAATCTCTAACTGCTGAAATCTTCTTGGGATCCACCTGAATACCCTCTGCTGACACCATGTGGCCCAGAAATGCCACAGAACTCACACTTAGAAAACTTGGCGTACAACTACCTATCCCTCAGAGTCTGGAGGACAACTCGAAGATGCTGCTCATGTTCCTCTCGACTACGGGAGTAAATCAAGATATCATCAATAAACACAATCACAAACGAGTCCAAATAAGGCTTGAACACTCGGTTCATCAACTCCATAAAAGCAACGGGGGCATTTGTCAACCTAAATGACATCACCAAGAACTCATAATGCCCATAACGAGTGCGAAAAGTTATCTTAGGGACATCAGACGCCCTAATCCTTAGCTGATGGTAACCAGATCTCAAGTCTATCTTGGAAAACACTGTAGCACCCTGAAGATGGTCAAATAGATCATCAATCCTCAGCAAAAGATACTTATTCTTAATAGTAACCTTATTCAACTGCTGGTAGTCAATACACATCCTCATTGAGCCATCTTTCTTCTTAACAAACAACACTTGAGCACCCCAAGGAGAAACACTAGGCCTAATGAAGCCCTTATCCAACAGATCCTGCAACTGCTCCTTTAATTCCTTCAACTCTAGCGGGGCCATATGATACATCGGAATAGAAATGGGCTGAGTGCTTGGAGCTACCTCAATACAAAAGTCAATATCCATGTCGGGTGGCATACCCGGCAGGTCAGCAGGGAATACCTCTGGAAACTCACGAACCACGGGCACAGACTCCATAGAAGGAACATCAGCACTAGAATCACGAACATAGGCCAAATAGACCAGACAACCCTTCTCGACCATGCGCTGAGCCTTCATATAAGAAATAACTCTACCATAAAATGACTAGGAGTCCCTCTCCACTCCAAACGAGGTACTCCTGGCAGGGCTAAGGTCACTGTCTTGGCATGACAGTCCAGAATAGCATGATAGGGAGATAGCCAATCCATCCCCAATATAACATCAAAGTCAACCATATCCAGAAGCAAAAGATCAACCCGAGTCTCCATACCACCAATAACTACTAAGCAAGCACGGTAGACTCGATCTACCAATATAGAATCACCCACTGGGGTAGACACATATACAGGAGCACTCAGGGAATCACGGGGCATGCTCAAATAAGGGGCAAAATATGAAGACACATAAGAGAAAGTAGAACCCGGATCGAATAATACCAAAGCATATCAGCTGCAAACTGAAATCGTACCTGTGATAACTGCGTCAGATGCCTCAGCCTCAGGCCTGGCAGGAATAACATAGCATCGGGGCGGAGCCCCTCCAACCTGAACATCTCTGGGTCGGCCTACTACGGCCTGACCTCTACCTCTCGTGGCATGTCCTCCACCTCTATGAGTCTGAACTCCACCTCTAGTACCACGACCACCACCCCTAGCTGGCTGAGGGGGCGGGGTGCACCTGATGCGGGAACCATGGCACGGGAACCCTGATACTGAGAACTACCAAAACCTCGGGGGAAAAACTTGGAAATATGCCCTACACCACCGCAAGTGAAGCAAGACCTCGGCTGCTGAGAATACTGACCCGGTAACTGTCCCTGACGACCAGAATGACCACCCTAAAAGCTCTGAATCGGCGGTGCATTGATGGGAGCTGAAGGTGCACTGCGGGATACCTAAAGTGCCGACTGATAAGGCCTAGGGAGATGACCTCTGCCAAAAGAATC
This sequence comes from Nicotiana undulata, assembly GCA_005239495.1. Lineage (NCBI taxonomy): Eukaryota > Viridiplantae > Streptophyta > Magnoliopsida > Solanales > Solanaceae > Nicotiana > Nicotiana undulata. The sequence goes on along the minus strand of ML260388.1, from coordinate 6,091 downwards.
TCTGCCTCCAGATGAGGCACCACTGAATCGGCCGAAATGACGAGGTCTCTTGTCAGACCCCTGGCCACTGCCCTTCGATAATACCATCTCAATGCACCTGGCCACATCGGTTGCATCCTGAAAAGAGATATCTGTACCCGTCTCCCTAGCCATCTGAAGTCTGATAGGCTGGGCCAAACCCTCAATAAACCTTTGAACCCTCTCCCGATCTGTGGAGAGTATCATAATAGCATTCCTGGCTAGAGTAATGAACCTGGTCTTGTACTGAGTGACAGACATAGAGCCCTGCTGGAGACGCTCAAACTGCCTCCGAAGATCCTCTCTCTGAGTAACTGGAAGAAACTTCCCCAAGAACAACTCGGAGAACTGAGCCCAAGTCAGAGGTGCAGACCCAGCTGGTCTGGTCAAGCAATAGTCTCTCCACCAAGTCTTAGCGGTGCCAAAAAGACGAAATGTAGCAAAGTCAACTTCATTGGACTCCACTATGCCCATGTTCCGAAGAACCTCATAACAACTGTCCAAATAGTCCTGGGGATCCTCTGATGGTGCACCAGTAAATGTAGTAGTGAATAACTTGGTGAACCGATCCAACCTCCATAGAGCGTCTGCTGACATGGCTGCTCCCTCAACTGCCGCTGCCACAATACCCGGCTGAGTTACTCCGGCTATCTGAGGTGCCGGACTCTGGAACTGAGTGGAAAACTGCTCTGGTGTATGAATAGCAAGATTCTGGGTCCCTCCCCCAGCATGAGAACCAGCTGGCGCAGTAGGAAGAAGACCAGCCTAAGCCACACTCTCCATGAGTCCCACTAAGCGGACTAGAGCATCCTGAAGCACCGAGGTAGCAATGAACCCCTGTGGGACCTGAGTTGGTCCAACTAGGACTGTCTGAGTAGGAACCTCACCGGCAAAGTCTACCTGTGGGTCCTCTACTGGGGCTGCTGCTCTGGGCTGAACCATGCCCCTGCCTCGGCCTCTAGCACGGCCTCGGCCCCTCGTAGGAGCTACAATAGGAGGATCAGGCTGCTGGTCAGTCGATGAGGAAGCACGCGTTCTCGCCATCTGCGAGAGAGTAGAATAGAGACTCAATTAGTATTTAGAATTTAAATGGCACGACAGAGAATGAAAATATGAAGTTATTCCTAACTTTGCAGCCTCTGGGGATAAGTACAGACGTCTCCGTACCGATCCCTCAGACTCTACCAAGTTTGTCCGTGAGTTGTGAGACCTAAGCAACCTAGAGCTCTGATACCAACTTGTCACGACCCAAAATATTACCTTCGGGCCATGACTGCGTCTAACATTGTACCTGCTCGACAAGCCAACATTTTAAATCCGCTTATCAACCACTAACAATAGCTAAGTATCTAGAACAATTATGATCAAAATACGAAAGATAAACTAAATTCCAAAATCAGATAATAAGTCTCAAAATAATTCCCATAAATACAGCCCAGTAACTGGAGTCACTAACTCACGGACTAGTCTAAGACTTACTTAAAACAACTGATTGAAATAAAGGGAATACATCTGTCTAGAAATATATGAAATGACATAAAGAAAAATAGAAGGTGAAGTCAGGGCCCACGAACGTCTGCGGGTCTACCTCGATGTCGCATGCGTGGACTGAAGGATACTCTTTCCGTCAACGTCCACTGGGTCCGGCTGCGTAATCTGCACAACATAAAGAAGTGCAGGTGTAGCATCAGTACAACCGACCCCATGTACTGAGTAAGTGCCGAGCCTAACCTCGGCGAAGTAGTGACGAGGCTAGGACCGACAACAATTTATACCTGTGCAATTCTATACTAAAACAGAAAATAATATTAACGGAAATAAACAAGAAATATAGTTACGGGGAGGAACATGCTGGGGATAAAAGGAACAACAAATACTAGCACAGTAGAACAGGGTAATAACTGAAATGTAGAAGTAAAAAGGAATTTAACATCTCAGAACAGTTAATGAACAACAAAAGGCACGGCATGTCCCCTCGTGCATAATCTCACCATCACTCGGCACGGAATGTCCCCTCGTGCATAAACAGTAAAATCACTCAACACGGAATGTCCCCTCGTGTATAACCTCACTGTCACTCGGCACAGTATGTCCCCTCGTGCATAAATAATAATCACTCGGCACAGAATGTCCCCTCATGCAATAAATAGATAAATCACTCGGCACCGAATGTCCCCTTGTGCAATAAATAGATAAATCACTCGGCACGGAATGTACCCTCGTGCATAGCCTCACAATCGCTCGGCACGGAATGTCCCCTCGTGCATAATGTATATAACAACAACAATTTGATATGAAAATTAACAATAAGAAATCTCAAATGTACAGAAATAATCAATAAAATTATATCGTCCCGGCAAGGGACTCAGCTATAACCAAACTCGCTCAGAAGTATAATTTCAACAGTAAAATCCTCAACTGAACAATTAATCAATAACTTCCCACGTCATGAAACAACATCAATGTATCACTTCTAAATCACCAATTATTCATAGCACAGAGAATATCAAGAACACGGTATAATTCATCACATTTTGACTCACGTGCATGCTTTACCACAACATATAGGTACTCGTCACCTCACATATACGTTGGACATGAATTACACATAGCAAATAAGACTTTACACCTATTCCCTCAAGTTAAGGTTAGGCCAAACACTTACCTCGGCTCCACAAATGCAAATCACGCCTCAAGCACCGCTTTCCCTCTCGAATCCAACTCCGAAACAATAGTATCTAGACATAATTAACTTTATTACATCAATAATTACTCAATTCCAAAGCCTAATTATACATTTCCCATCATTCTTATAAAAATACCAAAATTCGACCCCGGGCTCGCTTGGTCCAAACTCGTGGTTCGGACAAAAACCTGATAACCCATTCCCCCACGAGCCCGAATATATAATTTGTTTTGAAATCCAACCCCAAAACGGGATTGAATTCCCAAATTTTCCATAAACCCTAACTCTACCCAAAACCTCTAATTTCTACCTTTGATTTCATGTTTTTAGACCTAGATTCTAGTGATTGATGAAGGAAAATTGAAGAAATTAGAGTTAGGATCACTTACCCAAGTGGTTATGGAGGAAAAATGGCTTGGAAGTCGTCTATGGGGTTTGAGGAAGAAGAGAATGGTGAAATTTTTTGAAATCCCGAGTAAGTATTCTGTTTTGGGGCTTCAAAAATAACTGGGCGAAATTATACTATGCGAGCGCAGAAGAAGGGCTGCGATCGCGGAGCTTCGTGAATTCCCTACTATGCGACCGCAGAGGTAAGGGTGCGATCGCAGAAGAGACAGGCTGTGGACTTATGCGATCGCGGATGAGGCTTGTGCGATCGTAGAGAGTAATTGCCCTGCCCTCACCCAGCTTGCCTATACCCCTATACGATCGCGGACTACTCTATGCGATCACATAGAGGAACTGACCTCCCCGACCCAACAAAGCTATGCGATCGCGGAACTATATATGCGATCGCATTGAAGGAAACTTCAGACACCATAAACCAGTCAAAACACCAGATTTTCTAACTCTTTTGCACCCCGACACCTACCCGAAACTCACCCGAGCCCTCGGGGCTCAAAACTAAATAGACACCCACCCTCATAAACCTCCTACGGACTTATTCAAGTAATTAGACCACCAAAATAACATCAAAACCAATGAATTAAACTCAAAAATTTCTATAATTTTCTCAAACTTCATAAACCATCAACTTTTCCATTTTTGATCCGAAACATGTCAAATCAACTCCGTTTCTCACCAAATTTTACAGATAACTCATATAATATATATTTAACATGTTCCGGGTTCTGGATCCATAATACGGGCTCGGTAACACGGGTTTCACATCAGTATTCATTTTCAAAGTCTTTATTATTTCCAGTAAATAATTTTCTTTAAAAATTTATTTCTCGGATGTGGGACCTCAGAATTCGATTCCAGGCATACGCCCAAGTCCCATATTTTCCTACGGACCTTCCGAGACCGTCAAATCACGGGTCCGGGCCCGTTTACCAAAAATATTGACCAAAGTCAACTTTAATCAATTAATTATTATAAATTCAACTCTTTATCAAGTTTCCACATAAAGGCTTCCCGGCTACGCGCTCGGGCTGCGCACGCACATTGAGGTGATATTAACAGAGGCTTTCGGAGCCTCGGAACACAGTTTTAGCTAAATTTACACGGGATGACCTTTTGGGTCATCACAGGTCTGCGCCTCTAGTCATGCCACATATGCGTCGTCCACCTTAGAACGATCATCCCGCTGGAAATGTGTGGTCTGCCAGGTGGGCGTTGTTGGTACAAGCTGCGGCCAGCCAAACTGAAGAAGTACCCGCTCGGAGCGTTATTGAATAATCCTTGACAGGATGTTGAGCCGAACGGAGCTTAAAGGGCCAAACTGTGGATAATTTGGAAGCAAGATGACATGAATTACCATGTGTAGAATTGTAGAGAAGAAAGTCAGATCTCCCCAATTGTGATAAAACTATGTCTATTTATAGGGATAAATATAAGTAACTATTCTCCTTGAATAATGGGTCCATTATGAGCATTTACTCAACCCATCCATTACTTTTGGAAGACTTGTAACAGCTGTGTAAATGCTGGAATTTCGTAACTGATGAGTTAATTTCGTAACTGATGAGTTAATTCCATAACTGATGAGTCACTCCCGTGGCTGATGAGTCACCCCCGTANGATGGAGTAATGATGATAAATCCCATATAATCCGGGATTAATTGATTTCTTCCTCATTTGTAATTATGAGATATTCTCCCGCACCTGATCCAGGCTATCTTATGATCATCAGTTCCGAGGCTAACAGGATCGGTATGTTCGGTCCCGGGGGTGTTTCACATATCATCTTTACATGTCATTCTTCACTTTTCTTCAAGCTTTGCTGACACGTGCTGCCATTTAATAGACCCACATGGCGAGTCTATTTTTCGCCAATACACTAGTAGCACCAAGATATCCTGAATTCTTATATTTGTTAATTTTATTATTTTACTTGTTAGTTTTATAATTTTATATGTTTGTTTGTAAATTAAATAATTAATTTTTATAATTATATAATATTTAATTATTAAGTATTCACATATGGGTTTCAGGCTCGATATTTAAGGCCCAGTAGCATCAAGCTATCCTGGATTCTTTTATATGTTATTTTTCATGTTAGTTTTATAATTTTATATGTTTTTTTTGTAAAGTAAATAACTAATTTTTATAATTATAGAATATTTAATTATTAAGTATTCACATATGGGTTCCAAGCTCGATATTTGAGGCCCAGTAGCACCAAGATATTCTGAATTCTTGTATATGTTAGTTTTATTATTTTATATGTTTGTTTGTACATTAAATAATTAATTTTTATAATTATACAATATTTAATTATTAAGTATTCACATATGGGTTCCAGACTCGATATTGGAGGCCCAGTAGTAGCAATATATCCGGGCAATATTATTGTTTTCTCATGTTATTTTCTTACGATCGTTGACTAGAATTGGACATGGTTTGTGTTTGATCTGTTAGTTATTTTGACGTATATTTGAGTATAAGAGATACTTAAACTACAGGGATACTACGCTAAAAGGGAACTATATTACTAGTCATTAAGCAAATAAATGATCTAAACTAGATAAAAATAACAAATACATTTAATCACAAAACATTCACGAAAATACATATAAACAGTAAAAGTAAATTATTAACATTTTTTAAAAATAATAATAATGATTTTCTCAAATTTGACATATTTATTTAGCACACTAATATGTTAGTTCAGATAAAAATAACATACCAATTTAATCGCAAAAAAATACAAAACAACATAGAACACATTTAAAACAACTAGTACGCGTTTTTTATACGAGAGTTTCGACAAAAACTAAATCGAAATACCTCGATTTATGTTTTTTGGAATATGAAGATTTGAATTCGAAACGAACAACCCACAATGAAAAAAGGCTTAGCTAGGATGTGGGGCCAAAAATCTTTACTTTTCATGGGACGGGTGGGGTCAACTCAAGAGTTTTTGGGTCGTTAATTGTGTGTGTG
>ML260387.1:7100-87591 GCA_005239495.1 Nicotiana undulata | reverse complement strand
TTCTTGAAGACTTGAGCAAGATTTGGATGATTATGAAGTTAGTCCCCTTCTTTCTCTCTCTATTTGGTCTCATCTCTCTCTAAAATCAGTAGAAAATGAGCCCAAATGAAGCCCCTAAACCTATTTATGAAAATGGGGTCGGGTTATAAAAATAGGAAAAATAAACCTCCATAACATCGTCTGCAATCGCAGAATGGACCGCAGAACAAGAATGTGGGCCGCAGAGTGAATCGCAAAATAGCTGCCCAAAACTGGGCTACACTGGCCCAATCTACGACCTAATCTGCGATCGCAGAGTCAACATGCGACATGAAATGCGATCGCAGATTTGACACAGGATCGCATTTATTTCTAGCCTTCGGTAATATGACCATAACTTTGCTTAGGAATGTCCAAATGACGAACGGTTTGAAGCGTTAGAAACTGGACTCAAAGACCTTTCATTTGATAGGTTAATCATCACATAATACCTTATATATAATTAGATATGCTCGTTCAAAGTGTGGACTAGTGCAAGTACCTTTGGAATTTTAGCCTATTATGAAATTTTCCCACTTGGCTTGGACTTAGGCCTCTCCTTGGACCCTAACTTACTTATTATATGACTCATACACTTATTCACCACATCCCATTCATTTACATCATATTTAAAGCACATAAAATATTATAATTAGTCTACCTGGCACCCCGAATCCTATATTGCTTAGTAAAATTTTTCGGGGCCTTACACTAGTCTTATATAGAGAAATAGTGGAAACAATAATAATAATAATAATAATAATAATAATAATAATAATAATAATAATAATAACAACAACAATAATAATAATAACAACAACAACAATAATAATAACAATAATAATAATAATAATAATAATAATAATAATAATAATAATAATAATAATAATAATAAATAAATAAATAAAAACCTTGAATTCAACCCTTGTAAACCAGCATAATAGAATTCAACAATAAAGCTCACAACAACTCCCCAGTACCTGGTGGAATAGAGTCATAAGCTCTACAACAATGTACTAATAGTCTCGTAATACAATACTATTTTAGAACAAGAAATAAATGTAGAATGTCTAAAAATAGAAGGTGATTTTGAGGCCTACGAACGCCGAGCAAGAATACCTTGAAGTCTCCAAAAGCAACTATTCAATCAATCACGAGCGTCCAGCACGGGCAGACGTACCTGGATCTGCACAAAAATGTGCAGAAGCGTAGTATGAGTACACCACAACGGAAACCCAAAAACCCACAGGCTCTCTCCTCTCTCCTCTCTAGGGGATTTTATGGAGAATTGAGGAATCCATGGTTGCGCCCAACTCTCCCCAGCCTTTGGCTGTGGGAGAGACATGTATAAACCCTAAAGGAAACACTACAAATCCTACTAATCCATCTACATATGCTGCACGTCTCAACCTAGCCAAACCAGGAGGTGTTTTGAATCAAACACAACTAAAACCAATAGGGTTTATTCATGGAGAACCAACGATTTTATTTGACATGGAGGAGCGGCAAGAGTTTGCGAGAGAAGAAGGATTGCATCAGGCATTTGTGGTAAAATTATCTGCTCGCGCACCAGCCGTGCAGGAACTTCTATCACTTCTGCCCAAACTTTTGGAGTTAAGGGTCATGTTTTAACTGGATGGTTATCGCCAAGGCAGTTGTTGATCAGGTTTAATCAATTTGATGATTTCGTGATGTCGTTATTGAGGGCAGTAAATTATTTTACGCACAAAGGAGATGAACATCAATATAGGGTGTTCCCGTGGTCTATTTGATTCAATCCAAAGGAAGAAACCACCAAGGTTGTGGTGTGGATATCACAGCCAAATCTTCCTCCTGAATTGTTTGCAAGGAAGGCTTTGTTATCAATTGCTTCAGCAGTAGGCACTACAATCGCAATAGACAAGGCAACTCAAACTCGATCAAGACCTAGCACTGCTAGAGTCAAGGTAATACTCGATCTCGCAGATAATCTTCCAAAGAGGATAAGGCTGCAGTATGTTGAAAATAGAACTGGAAATTTTTTAGAGGAGCTTCAGGAAATTATATATGATAATCTACCTGAGTATTGCAATGTTTGCAAACATCAAGGTCATGAAAAAGGGGGCATGTCGATTACTTTTGAAGAAGGTTCAAAAAGAGAACCAACTGGATGATCGTGACGTTGAAATTGCTAGAGAAAAGTTTCAAGGAGATTTTAGACAAATTTTGGATACAATAAAATTATGGAATGCTGCTGTAGGAAAAGGAATGGACTTAACAAAAAATACAGGTGAAAAGTCACCTACTGCTCGGCAAGGATCAAATAATATTAATGTGCAACATACAGCTGCTGTTAATGGGATCTCTGAGGAGTTGCAAGGAGATGCGCAGGCTGTTAAAGATGTTGCACCTGGGCACTTTCAACAGGAGTTAGCAAAACATGTTGCTACAATTTCTACAAGGGTCCCTAATCCTAAAGCTGCTGTCGTAACTGATACTCCTGAAGCAGCTGTTGATCGAGCAGTAATTGATCCTAAGGTTAATAGTACTGGGCAGTTGGAGGTAGCTGCTGGAAAAAAAATATCTGAAGTTCAGGGTGTGCAAAATGCAAAAGCTGGATATTGGTCTGTGGTGCATCGATCACATCCATCTCCAAGCAAAAAGAAGGATCCTGCTCAAACAAACCTGGTAAGTGCACCAAAGGACGTTATTTTTTCTAACTCTTTTGCTGCCTTGGTGAATGAATCTGGTGTGGATAGAAATCAGATTGTAGCAGCAACTTCTTAAGATAATGAACAAGCGGACGTTGTGGGGGTGTTTTGCAACATAAGGAGGTAATTCCAAGTCTATAAAATGGGAAGGAGATGTCTCCAGGCAGTGCAAACAACCAGCAAATTGTTCCAGCTGTGGATACTAAGGCAGTTGCAGCTTCTAAAGCAACACCAACATTACATATATCCGATCCAGACTTAGCTAAAATGATTAAGGTGTCCCAGGTAGATATGTTAATGCATACTACTCCAAAGATCAAGGCTCCATTGGTTACATTGAATACCTCCATTCATGACGTTCCGTCCCAGTCAATGGAGTCGTTTGGTAAGAGAGATGGCGATTCTGCACAGCAACTTTTATCTACTGGAAATAACCAACAAGTAGAGAAAAGTATGGTTGCAATATTTGTCACACCTCCTTTTTCACCCCCGGTGAGGGTAATAAGGGAGTTTTTCCAATTAAAGTGACAATAATCGAAATGGGATTAATTATTTATTCAGAGTCGCCACCCGAATTTTTTACGATGTTCCGGGACACCATTTATTTATTAGAAATCCCAAAACCGAGGAATTTTGACTTTGTTTTGAAAGTCTGCGAACCAGAAATTCAGGTAAGGAATTATGTTAACCCGGGAGAAGGTGTAAGGCATTCCCGAGTTCCGTGGTTCTAACACGGTCGCTTAATGATTAAACTTGGCCTAAATTGTTTAATTACCGATTTTAATACCTATGTGCATTTTACATTTTACCGCTTTTTAAATTACTTGATTATTCACATTTAAATAATTATTTTAATACGACTTACGCGTACGTATACCCGTTTAAATTTGATGCGCCAAAATCATGTCACGCATACGTGTACACAATTCATGACACTTAGTTTATTTAAGAAATTTTTTTGCCAAAGTCGCGCGAACGCGTACCTTGAATTTATTTGAAAATCGGCGCTTAAATTATGTCACGCGAACGTATACATAACTACAAAAATTTATTTATTAATACACACCTAAAGCATATTCATCAATTATTTGAAATTATTCTTCTTAACTAATTTTGAGATTATTGTACAGGACAAAAGCTATGGATAAAAAATATTGTGAAAAAGGAGTTGGCTCTCGATTCTTCTTTGGTTGGATTAAATTTGGCCCAAATTCTTTAGCAACTAGCCTACACATCATTTCTCTAACATATTTTAGTTAATTGTTTCCCCTTAATCTTTGACTGTTGTGTTAACAAAGTTTTTTTTTTTCATAAAGGTGTGAACTTTTTTGGTTAACTAATGCCTTTTTTTTTAAAATTCAATTCTAGTTTTTAACTGCGCCATGCAAGTAAAGGGCGTCCTTTTGTTTATTCATTTTTTTATTGCACTCGTACCACGCTGACGTGTACACAACTAATAATCTTCTATCACTATTAAGATTGTTTCGTCTAAGGTTGCGCAAACGCATACCTTGGTTTTAATCTTGAAAGTCATAGTTATGTCAAGCCGATAATAAATTATTAATAACGTCTAAAGCAAGCTACGCTATTCAAAACTTATTTCTAAGACCAATTCGAGATTGGTCTGTGCTGGAGAATCGGCTCCGCAAGTTCACGAAATTTAACAAACAAATAACCCGCGTGGACTAAGATTTCAACAACGAAAATTCCATAGTTGAAGAAATAAACAACGAGCATAACAAAATAAACAAGAACCATTCAAACCAATTAATTTATCACTAAAATTCATCAAAACAGATCCTCCATCTTCCCACCAATCATGAAATCAAACAAAAGCCAACGATCTATATTAACAAGACAAAACGAAGTACAAAAAAATGAAATTCTAACAAATACCTAACAAATCAATATAAACCAACATAATACTATGGTGAAATTATCGGAATAATACATGAGAAATAAGAACTGAACCTCAATGATTTTGTCTGTATTTGATTATCAACAAAGCTCCAAATGAATATATCGGCAGTACATGTCCCACTAAAATGAAGACGAGATTTCTGACCGGAACTACGACTAACAACCTTAGCTTTGAACCGGATAATTCGAACGTGAACCCGAACGGAACTCGACGGGAGGTGGTAACCTCTGTCTAACCTCAATCGGCGAACCTAACGAGAACTCAACTTCAAGCTTATCCTAAACTCAAATCTCTCAACCAAATCCCGTTTTCATTACGTAACCTCGAACTGATTTGAGATCTAAGACTGGTGGCTAATGATTCGCCGGATTCCAGCATTTTTTCGCAAAGAGACAAGGGGTACGGATGCTTCTTTGAGCCAGAGAATGAAGAGCGTCCCTTTTCCTTTCTATGTTTGTATGTGTGTATGTCGAAGTTGCTGGGAGATAGGGCTGGTGGTGGCTGGTCTTTTCCCGTCCAGTGATGACCTGAGCAAGACGAAGAGGCGGAGAAAGTTAGAGGAAGAGAGGTCGTGGTTGGACGACCAGACTCGACGGTTGAGTACGTCGGCTACTTTCTCAGGCGGAGGGTGTTTGGCGATGGAAATGGAGGCGGCTGGGGATCCTCCTGTGGGGATCTCTTGTCTAGAGTGCTGAAGGTTCCCCCCCTCTAGAGATAGAGTCTAGGGTCTTTTTTAACAAGAGGGTAAGGTTAGAGTGTAAGGATTTTAGTAAATTGAGTTGGGCTCCTTCTTGTTAGGTCCTAATTTTGGGCCTAAGAAACACTATAAAAATGAAATGTATTTATAAGAATAAAACTTACTCTTAATTAACTAAAATACACTACTAAAATAAAACTAAATGTTAAAAGTGAAACTATTTTTGTAATTTTTATTTTTTGTGATAAAATAAGGTAAAAAAAATAGTCAAAGCGAGTCAAAATAGTGATATTAATCCTAAACTAAATACTAAACGCTAAAATGTATAAAATATCTGGGAGGGTAAAAAAGCACGCGTCTACAGCTGCCCCTCTTTGACTGGAAACATGAAGAGTTTTCAGACAAAGAATGACGAGACAAGTTATTTTTGACCCGACACTTATTTAGAGAGACCTAAAACTAACAGAAGAGAATGTGACTGAGCCCTGGTATTTGAGCTGCCTACATATCCTTGGCTATAAAGGAATCAGGCCACGTGTAGTTCAAAGGTAGGAAGAATGATGGAGGAGGATACCGAGATGTAGTGTCGGGTGAGGTACCGTTCCGTCGAGGTTCCGTTCCGAGGTCCTGTTATTACATCAAAATCAAACATGAAAAAAAAAGACTAACTAAGCCTATCAGCTATGAGTTACAAGATTCCTATCTATAAGTCTTTTGAAGCTTGATCTTGAGTCTTGAATGGTTTTCATGCAGACTCTAGATTTGAACCTTGACGCTTGCTAGCTGCAGGTGCTACTTCAATCTTTTTCTTTTTTATTATGGTTTTTTTCTCTTTTATTCTGGATTAAGACTACTTCTGATGGTCATCTATTGTCGACTCGCATCCTTCTCGCGAGCTTCTGCTACTTCTAACCTGAATTGAATTCTGAAATGACTTCTCTTGTTCTCCAGGTGGGCGCCTGCTACTGACTTGAACTTTGAAAAAAAAAACTTTGAAATGAATTCCTTCATTCTCCAGGCGGGCGCCTGATTGCCAAAACTTGAAACTGTATTCCCTTGTTCTCCAAGTGGGCGCCTGATTGTCAAAAATTTGAAACTGTATTCGCTTGTTCTCCAGGTGGGCGCCTGATTTCAAAAACTCGAGCTGTATTCCCTTGTTCTCCAGGTGGGCGCCTGATTGCAAAAACTTGAAATTGTGTTCCCTTGTTCTCCAGGTGGGCGCCTGATTGCCAAAAACTGAAACTGTATTTTCTTGTTCTCCAGGTGGGAGCCTGATTGCCAAAACTTGAAACTGTATTCCCTTGTTCTCCAGGTGGGCGCCTGATTGCAAAAACTTGAAATTGTGTTCCCTTGTTCTCCAGGTGGGCGCCTGATTGCCAAAAACTGAAACTGTATTTTCTTGTTCTCCAGGTGGGAGCCTGATTGCCAAAACTTGAAACTGTATTCCCTTGTTCTCCAGGTGGGCGCCTGATTGCCAAAAACTGAAACTGTATTTTCTTGTTCTCCAGGTGGGAGCCTGATTGCCAAAACTTGAAACTGTATTCCCTTGTTCTCCAGGTGGGCGCCTGATTTCCAAAAACTTGAACTGTATTCCCTTGTCTCCAGGTGGGCGCCTTATTGCCAAACTCAAAACTGTATTCCCTTATTTTCCAGGTGGGCGCCTGATTGCCAAAACTCGAAACTGTATTCCCTTATTTTCCACGTGGGCGCCTGATTTCCACAACTTGATCCGCATTCCCTTGTTCTCCAGGTGGGCGCCTGATTGCCAAAAACTTGAACTGTATTCCCTTGTTCTCCAGGTGGGCGCCTGATTGCCAAAAACTTGAACTGTATTCCCTTATTCTCCAGGTGGGTGCCTGATTGCCAAAACTTGAAACTGTATTCCCTTGTTCTCCGGTTGGGCGCTTGATTGCCAAAGCTTGAACTGTATTCCCTTGTTCTCCAGGTGGGCGCCTGATTGCCAAAACTTGAATTGTATTCCCTTGTTCTCCAGGTGGGCGCCTGATTACCAAAACTTGGATTGTATTCCCTTGTTCTCCAGGTGGGCGACCGATTGCCAAAACTTGAATTGTATTCCCTTGTTCTCCAGTTGGGCGCCTGATTACCAAAACTTGAATTGTATTCCCTTGTTCTCCAGGTGGGCGCCTGATTGCCAAAACTTGAATTGTATTCCCTTGTTCTCCAGGTGGGCGCCTGATTGCCAAAACTTGAATTGTATTCCCTTGTTCTCCAGGTGGGCGCCTGATTGCCAAAACTTGAATTGTATTCCCTTGTTCTCCAGGTGGGCGCCTGATTGCCAAAACTTGAATTGTATTCCCTTGTTCTCCAGGTGGGCGCCTGATTGCCAAAACTTGAATTGTATTCCCTTGTTCTCCAGGTGGGCGCCTGATTGCCAAAACTTGAATTGTATTCCCTTGTTCTCCAGGTGGGCGCCTGATTGCCAAAACTTGAATTGTATTCCCTTGTTCTCCAGGTGGGCGCCTGATTGCCAAAACTTGAATTGTATTCCCTTGTTCTCCAGGTGGGCGCCTGATTTCCACAACTTGAAACTGTATTCCCTTGTTCTCCAGGTGGGTGCCTGATTACAACAAACAGACAAACAAAGAAACTTTCTGCCCCAGTTTGGTATCTGGGCACACCTGTGAATGTTAATCAAATCATANCAAATTGAATCTCATCTTAAGAATGAAAACTTTAAAGCCAACTATATTTCCTCAAAGTAGAGCTTATGCTAGATCTTGTTACTCATGGATGTTTTGAATTTTAACTAAGTCCCATTGTCCAGGAGGGGCCTGAGAACTTCAAATTAAATCCCATTATCCAGGCGGGTTCTGAGAACTTAAAAACTAAATCTCATTATCCAGGAGGGTCCTGAGAGCTTAAAATTAATCCTTGAAATTTTGAAATCAAATCCCAATATCCAGGAGGGTCCTGAGAACTTAGAATGTACTTACCTGAGCCAGGCTCTCTTCCTGGAGGATCTCTGTAGAAAGAACAAAATTCCTTGCCCCTGAATCATGCTTTACTCATGAAGGGTCTCTGCAAATCAGAAAAATTTTCTGGCCCCTGTTTCAATCAAAGAAAACTTTATCAGTTCGAAAAATGTGGTGGTTAGTTTGTGGCGATCTTGCTGAGGATGGCCTTCCCACTGCCGCGCTTTGTTCTAACTGGCTGCTTTGAACTTGGCCAAGAATTTGTTTGACTTTCTGGCTGAATTTCAACAATATGACCTTGAAAGACCCGAATGACCTTTGCTCAAACCGTTGTTTTACATTTCTGTCCTTCCCATTTGAACCTCTGCATCTTCCACAACATTCACAAACCACTCGACCACTTGAACTTTCACTAACACCTTATTTCCATTTTTTTGCATTGTGCTATTTCTCGTATGCTTTGGCTGCACTTTGCTTCGTGCAATTTCGGAAGCTGGTAGTAAGCTTTGGAATCCTTCTTTTACTTGCTTAAACACTGCTGACATTGGTAAAGCCTTAAAGAAAATAATCCCAAAAGAAATGAAATGCAATGACTTGGAGAATTAGGAATAAAGAAGAAAATTCGAAACAGGATGACTATTTGTGGGAGAAAAAGGAAAAGAGACTTATCTGGGTGAGGCAACTGGCAAATGATCATGACATGCATTTCGGATTAATCAGCCCAGCCTGTTCAACCAATCAACTTTCAGTTGTCATATCTCATGCCCGGAACCTCCATAACCCAATCTCTTCGCCAAGTTGCTGACCTTGTGGTTTGCGGTGCCCTGAAGGGTTTTCACCAACAGACCTCTCTCATTTGTTCATCTCTCAACTCACTGTCGCCCTACGGTGCCCGTGAAGGTTTTCACCGATAAAACTCTCTCATTTTAATTTCTCTCAGCTTACCATCGCCTACGGTGCCCGTGAAGGTTTTCACCAATAAAACTCTTTCATTTTTCATTTCTCTCAGCTTACCATCGCCTTACGGTGCCCCTTAGGGTTTTCACCAATAAGACTCTCTCATTTATTTGTCTTCCTTTGTACGGCACTGAGTGTTGCCCCTGGTGTGAATCATATCTCTGCCTCGCTTGACTTGGCACTCTCAAACATTGGTCGGAAGGTCTTTCTTTGGACCGTAATGCAGGCTTTTGGATGGGGTTAGAAAAAAAGGATAAAGGCTAAAAACAATTGAGTGGGTTCACAATTACAACTTTTGGAATCAGATCTTTTATATTTCCACAACTTCTGCCCCAGTTTCTGTGGGTGGGGGCTTTTGAATTTTTATTTGGATGGGACCGAACCGTGAGGCTGCCTACGTATTCTTAAAAGGAATCAGGTCGAACATAGTTCGTGAGGAGTTGATTTGTTGTTGTTACTTTCCTCTTTTTCTCTTCTTCTTTCTCTTTTTTTTTTTCTTCTTTCTTTTTTTTTCACTCTTTTTCATTCTTTTGTTTCTCTTTTCTCTTATCTTTTCCTCTTTCCTTCTTTATTTACCTTTTGCGTCCGTGTTTTTGAACTTTGCTACTGATTCCAAAAGAGGGGTATGAAAGAAAATATATAAGGCTCAAAGGGGTAACAAAGGTCAAAGTGTTTAGATAGCAAAATAAAATGCCTTCGTCATTCCAATCTTCAAAACATGCCAAGTACAAACAAACACAATTTAAACCCAAGAAATCACACATAATATCTTTTGACTGCACCAGAATTGATAGCCATATCTACACATTTGCCTTCTATATCTGTTAAATACAAAGTACCATTGGACAACACTCTCGTTATGATGAACGACCATTGCCAATTTGGGGCGAACTTGCCTTTTGCTTCAGCCTGATGTGGAAGAATGCATTTCAACACTGACTGATCTACCACAAACTGTTTGAGAGACACTCCCTTGTTGTATGATCTCATCAACCTCTTGATTTCCCAGACTAATCACCTCAGTTTCACTCAATTCAAGCTCCAGGTTATCTTAGAATGCGTGAACCTTTACTTGTTTTCTCAAATGCATCCTTTATCACATTCAAAACCGTGTTTCATTATTCCATGATTAGATTGGCTTTCAAGATCTGGCTAAAAACTCCACACGCATGTCATGTCATTAGAACTGGCCAGAAGAGAACTATATACAAGAAAGGAACTAAACAGAGATTGCAAATAACAAAAACAAATTTTCATTTGACCAAAGGATGGCAAGGTTTGAACAATACCGAAACAAACCTATATGACAGACTCAGAGACACAAAACTAACTAACAAGACTCTTAAAGATAAGCAAAAGAGGACAGAAGGATTTGAATCACCAAATAAACAAGTTAAAATCTGGATTACAACCCCGAAATAATCAGATAGCAAAAAATATGTCAAAATGAACTGCCAAGACTCCTTCCCGACTAGGAAATGTGGTGCTTTCTAATTACTAAGCTCGAGATCTTATCCACTGAGTTGCACATCAAAATTACTGGGACCCTCACCCACTTCAATCACATTGTCTTAACCAAGTGGCTCATTGACTCATTTGAGGTGGTTTTGGGGGGTGGAGTGTGAAAAGGTTGTGGGGAGATATCAGCAGCAGTAGGAATCTGGATTTGTGACAATGGCGGAATGGTGACAAAACTTTCAGAGTAGTTAGCGGGGTACAATGACGGAGGACACCCACTAATCCAGGCTTGGTATATTTCGGCCATATGTCCCTTCAACTTTAGGACCTCTTCTTTCAACCCAGATTCTGATTCAACAATCCCCTTGGGCGGGTCAACAACACATGTGTCCAAGTCTTTGCCAGTCATGGCTACCTCGCTACTTGACCTTGTATTGTACGGATGACCCGCCACAAACTAACCACCCTCTGTTATGATAAAAATTAAAATACCACAGAGGAGCAAAACAAAGCCAACATGTTAGCGTTAGGGCATTTATCAGATAAAACATCACGTTGTGTGTAATGCACCTAGAAGCAATTAATGGTTCGTGAATGGCTTCGAGGGTCACAAGGTCATTTGGCATCATCCCAATTTTGTTCATTTCAGCCTCCTCTTTTCTTTCATTTCTAGCACTTCTTGACTTGCTCATTTTCTTTCCTCTCTTTTCTTTCTAATTATCATTAATTTCTTTCTCTCGCCTCACCTCCCACCAATTCATTTCCCTTTTTTTTTCTTTTCCTTTTTTTTTTGATAATTTTTTTAATGAATTGATTTGATCGAACCCTATGTAGGTTTCCTACGTATCATGTTCCGCATGAATCAGACCAAGCGTAGTTCTAGAAAAGTAATGAACAAATAAACTAAGAAGAAGAAAAAATTGGATTTTTCGTTTGTAACTCTTTTTTTTTTTTTTTGGTTTTTCAAATATAAAACATGCAATATTATAACAAAAGACTCGACAATCTTAACTATATTGACAAACTCAATACCACTGTACAAGACTAAAAATTAAAAGACAACATAAAATAGACTCAAAAATAAAAACTTTCTTCAAGCAGCTCTTGTATGCATGATTTGTCCTGGGTATCTGTCATGCTCAAAATCTAACAAATAGATCCATGCCCGAATGGGAAAAATAAGATCAAATAGAGTTAGTGATTCAAGACACGTGTGAGACCACAATACTTCCAATTGAGTCATGCAAACATGATTGGGTTATTTTTGTAAAAGTGACTAGTAATGCAAATTCAACATGGATAGACCTTAGAATTAAGAGGACATCTTGTTTTACACTTCGCGCTCTAAGACATATGTTATTAAGACACTTTGGAAAAAAACTACATCCATTTTGCAAAAACGGCCTACGTGGCCAAATGTGGCTAAACTTGCAAGATTTGGCTAAGACCCCGCGAAGCCAAGAACCTAAGACTCACTAAGAATACCGGACCCTATGTGGGCTGCCTACGTATCGCGCCCCGAAAGACGAGAATCAGGTTTGCGTAGTTCGGGCAGATTGGATACGAGAGAGAATTAAAAAAGAAAAAAAAATGACTTGTAAAAAAAAAAAAAAAGTTCTCTCTTTTTTTTTTTCTTTTCAAAAATGATGAAAACATGTAAAATCTTTTTGGATTTTCTTTTTCTCTTTTTTTTAATATATTTTTCTTAACAAAATGAAGGGAACGTGCAAAATCTTTTTGTTTATTATTTCATTTTCATTTTTTTGGTCTTTTTCTTGAAAGAAAATAAATAAATAAATAAATTTGCGAAAGAAATATATAATTAGCCCTACTTGCTTCATTTTCACACTTAACCCTCCTTTCTTTCTCATTTTCCCTCAACCAACAGTGGTCCGCCAAATGACGCCTTTTACCCTCGAAGAATACAACATGTAGCACATAAAATGCATCAAAATGGTCTTTTATTTTTGGGAAAACCTGTCCAAGACGGACCCAACCCCTGTGTTGAGTCCCCTAAGTCAAATGCACGTGATGCAAATAATCGTTCCTATTAAGGATCCGGCATGGGGTTTTGTTATTCTAGGTTTAAACCTAGGGTTGTGTTCTAGACCTGGGTACCCGAGCAGACAACTGGGGCCGAGGTGGGGGCAACGTACCGGGAGCACGAAAGTCTACCCGGCCTTGTTACTGGTCCATCCTCGTTCTTATTTTGTACGACCTCTAACAGAAAAACGGGCCACACGAACGTGTGCACCATTTTTTTTTTGAAGACTCAAAGGGGTGGCGTGAGGAAGAAATTTAAATACAGATCAAATAATATTAAAGCGGTAAATGAATGGCAATTAGCACATTAGGCCCACAAAATACAGTAATATCATAATCAATGAAGCCAAGTAAAAACACATAAAAAAGCTCGAATTCTTGAACCCTGAACCAGAGATTCTGGGTTCTTTTCCCTAGCAGAGTCATCAGAGCTGTCACACCTCCTTTTTCACCCCAGGTGAGGGTAATAAGAGAGTTTTTCCAATTAAAGTGACAATAATCGAAATGGGATTAATTATTTATTCAGAGTTGCCACCCGAATTTTTTACGGTGTTCCGGAACACCATTTATTTATTAGAAATCCCAAAAACGAGGAATTTTGACTTTGTTTTAAAAGTCTGCGAACCAGAAATCCGGGTAAGGAATTCTGTTAATCCGGGAGAAGGTGTAAGGCATTCCCGAGTTCCGTGATTCTAACACGGTCGCTTAATGATTAAACATGGCCTAAATTGTTTAATTACCGATTTTAATACCTATGTGCATTTTACATTTTACCGCTTTATAAATTACTTGATTATTCACATTTAAAGAATTATCTTAATACGAGTTACGCGTACGTATACCCGTTTAAATTTGACGCGCCAAAATCATGTCACGCATACGTGTACACAATTCATGACACTTAGTTTATTTAAGAAAATTTTTGGCCAAAGTCGCGCGAACGCGTACTTTGAATTTATTTATTAATACACACCTAAAGCATATTCATCAATTATTTGAAAATATTCTTCTTAACTAATTTTGAGATTATTGTACAGGCCAAAAGCTATGGATAAAAAATATTGTGAAAAAGGAGTTGGCTCTCGATTCTTCTTTGGTTGGATTAAATTTGGCCCAAACTCTTTAGCAACTAGCCTACACATCATTTCTCTAACATATTTTAGGTAATTGTTTCCCTTTAATATTTGACTGTTGTGTTAACAAAGTTTTTTTTTCATAAAGGTATGAACTTTTTTGGTTAACTAATGCTTAAATTCAATTCTAGTTTTTAACTGCCCCATGCAAGTAAAGGGCGTCCTTTTGTTTATTCATTTTTTTATTGCACTCGTGCCACGCGGACGTGTACACAACTAATAATCTTCTATCACTATTAAGATTGTTTCGTCCAAGGTTGCGCAAACGCATACCTTGGTTTTAATTTTGAAAGTCATAGTTATGTCAAGCCGATAATAAATTATTAATAACGTCTAAAGCAAGCTACGATAGTCAAAACTTATTTTCTAAGACCAATTCGAGATTGGTCTGTGCTGGAGAATCAGCTCCGCAAGGTCACAAAATTTAACAAACAAATAACCCGCGTGGACTAAGATTGCAACAACGAAAATTCCACAGTTGAAGAAATAAACAACGAGCATAACAAAATAAATAAGAACCATTCAAACCAATTAATTTATCACTAAATTTCATCAAAACAGATCCTACATCTTCCAACCAATCATGAAATCAAACAAAAGCCAACGATCTATATTAACAAGACAAAACGAAGCACAAAAAAATGAAATTCTAACAAATATCTAACAAATCAATATAAACCAACATAATACTATGGTGAAATTATCGGATTAATACATGAGAAATAAGAATTGAACCTCAATGATTTTGTCTGTATTTGATTATCAACAAAGCTCCAAATGAATAAATCGGCAATACATGTCCCACTGAAATGAAGACGAGATTTCTGACCGGAACTACGACTAACGACCTCAGCTTTGAACCGGATAACTCGAACGTGAACCCGAACGGAACTCGACGGGAGGTGGTAATCTATGTCTAACCTCAATCGGCGAACCTAACGAGAACTCAACTTCAAGTTTATCCTAAACTCAAATCTCTCAACCAAATCCCGTTTTCATTACGTAACCTCGAACTATTTGAGATCTAAGACTGGTGGCTAATGATTCGCCGGGTTCCAGCATTTTTTCGCAAAGAGACAAGGGGTACGACTGCTTCTTTGAGCCAGAGAATGAAGAGCGTCCCTTTTCCTTTCTATGTTTGTATATGTGTATGTCGAAGTTGCTGGGAGATAGGGCTAGTGGTGGCTGGTCTTTTCCCGGCCAGTGATGACCTGAGCAAGACGAAGAGGCGGAGAAAGTTAGAGGAAGAGAGGTCGTGGTTGGACGACCAGACTCGACGGTCGAGTACGGCGGCTACTTTCTTAGGCAGAGGGTGTCTGGCGATTGAAATGGAGGCGACTGGGGATCCTCCTGTGGGGATCTCTTGTCTAGAGTGCTGAAAGTTCCCCCTTCTAGAGATATGGTCTAGGGTCTTTTTTAACAAGAGGGTAGGGTTAGGGTTTAAGGATTTTAGTAAATTGGGTTGGGGTCCTTCTTGTTGGGTCCTAATTTTAGGCCTAAGAAACACTATAAAAATGAAATGTATTTATAAGAATAAAACTTACTCTTAATTAACTAAAATACACTAGTAAAATAAAACTAAATGTTAAAAGCGAAACTATTTTTGTAATTTTTATTTTTTGTGATAAAATAAGGTAAAAAAATAGTCAAAACGAGTCAAAATAGTGATATTAAGCCTAAACTAAATATTAAACGCTAAAATGTATAAAATATCTGGGAGGGTCAAAAATCACGCGTCTACAATATCTCAAGCAAATTCTACAAATAAAATGCTTGATTTCAAGGAACAACAAGCTGTAACGAGTGAATTTTTGTTTACTCGCAAAACATGGGCTGATCAATGTGAAGAGGAGGAAGACAGTGATTTTGAGAACCTGGGTGATTCTGAGGAAGAGGAAGATCATGGTTCCTATGCTTCAAATGAAGGGGCAGTGGAGGTGCACAAGGAGAAAGTCTCGAGCTCTTCTCAAAGAGTGCAAATCAAGAAAGGTTTGAGTCCAAATGTTGCTGTTTTTTTACCTTCCGGACAACAACAAAAACTTAATAACGCAGCAGTTTCGAAGGAGATTTCGTCGATAGCTATTGGAAGTAACAATGCAATGGCTGGAAAATACAATTTAACACCTATTAATATCCTCCATTCTCTTGTTTCCTGGCAGAAGCAAAAACAAAATGCGCATAACTGGGTAGCAGCTAGTTGCTCACAACATATCGGCTATTTCTGTAGATGATCGCAAGCTACTGGATGCATTGGTAAGTACTACATTCTCATTGAATTCACCTCACAATTTAAGCACGGTACATATGGCAAAGAACAGATGCAATACACAAATTGTTGAGCAACATCTAGCCAAGACAGTCATGACAAAGTCACAAGACACAAATGTTTTGATGGCACAAGACACTATCCAAAACTCGCCAAAGCCAATGAATGTGGGTAGAGATTTGTATGAAAAGGGAGAAGAAGATGACATATTACAACAATGCCGGGCAAAGGCAGCAAAAAAAGGTGATTTATCACCTATGCACAATGGACAAAGCAAGAAGAGTCATACAAGGAAGAAGAGTTGAGACGGCAATGTGAATGAGGAAACAAACGTTAGGCGACTCCCAATGGAAAGCGGAGAAATTAATGGTAACAAAATAGTTTAGTAACATAAGCTAATGGCAAAATTGAATGCAACAGTCAACAAGAAGGAAGACAATATTTAAACCACAAATAGCCAAATACGGACAAAACTCGTTAGACAAGGAAGAATAAAAGCAAAAAAGAATTGTTCAACCAATACATCTTTTTAATATGGAATACACAATAAGAATCACAACCGAGGTACCGCCTCGCATTCACATTTCACAATTTCAATCACAATCTTTCCTTATATCACCGCGGGAGCCTTACATTTAGTTTTGAAAATTATTTTTCCAAAATAGCTACCCACATTTTAGCCTACCTTACCTCACAACATGGCTTCAAGTAGTTCTCCTTCTAGCAACCCACGCATAAAGCCACCTTATCTCACTGCATGAGTATCAACCCCTAGCCTTATATCACCACATGTGTATCAATATCAACATAATCACAACTTGCACCACAAGTGCCCATATGCCACAACTTGCTAGAAGAACCAACAATACCAATGTTTCCGCAACAAATAGCCCATGGCTCAACCACAATGTTTACAAGAATCTTAACAATAACAAAATGATAATGAATTTCTCAACAAGAAAGATATCTCAACAATTAACAACTTCATCTTAATGTAATAACGGCTTTTACAATTTCAACACCGATAACTCGGCAAGAAGACATTCCATGAAATAACAACTTCAAGTAAGGTAATTCATAATGAAGCAACAAGACAATAATGAAGGCAATAACTTCACCTAAAGCATATAAGAACAAATAACAAGTAAGAGGTAGAAAAAGTGTTATCAATGCAAAAATAAAGCATGTAAGGGTAGATTAACTTGTGTAAGAGTAGATTAACAATGAGGGATATAACATGTTATGACAATTCAATTTAAGGCATGGAAAGAGTCTAAATAGCCTAAGCCGGTAAAATACCACATATAGCCCGTGTATGCACTCGTCACCTTGCGTACACATCTTCCACATAATACAAATAGCACATTCAACTCAAATCCTAAGGGGTAGTTCCCCCACATAAAGTTAGGGAAGATACTTACCTCAAACAAGCTAAATCAACCCACTAGTAAGCCTTTCCCCCGAATATCCAACTTCGGACGACTGGGTCAAAAACACTTACCCCAATCCAATCCTTGAAAATCCCCTCCAAAATCACCCAAAACCGAGCTCTCTAAATCAAAATATGGATAATGAAACAAACCCTCGATTTGTCTATTCCTGCCTAGCAATTCCCGCTTCTGCGGAGACTAGGTCGCTTTAACAGTTAAATTTCCGCACCTGCAGATTCCACTAAGGTACCCGGCCTAGCGCACCTGCGAGATCGCTTCAACCGTCCTACCTCCTCTCCTGTGAATCTGCTTCTACGAAGAGCTCACCACACTTGTGAAACATGTGCACCAAGCTAATTTTTGCTTTTACGGCTCATAGGCTGCTTATGCAGTGCCGCACTTATGGTCCAAAGTGTGGAGGTGCGATTGCACCAGAACTCAGCAGGCCTCTAAAATCCATCAAGTCACCAATGAGTCCGACCTCAACCCGAATCACACATGGGGCCCCCAGGACCCCGTCCAAAAATACCAGCAAGTCCTAAAACACAACGAACCTACTCGACGCCAAAAATCACATCAAACAATATCTTTGAATCACACCCCCATTCAAACCTATTGAAAACATGAACATGCAACTTCCAAAACTAACACCGAGTCATATCAAACAAACTCCGAATGGGCTCAAATTTTACACACACGTCATAAATGACACAACGCGCCTATTCCAACCCTCAAAACCAAACTACAATCCCGGTATCAGCAATGTCAACTCACGGTCAAACCTTTCAACCTTCCAAAACATCAACTTTATAACTTTCTCCAGTTATAGCCAAAATTACCTATGGACCCCCAAATCAATATCCCGACATACTCCTAAATTAAAAATTGCCATATGGGGCTATCATAATCATCAAAATATCATTTTAGAGTCGTCTATACAAAAGTCAAACACCGGTCAACTCTTTCAACTTAAATTTCCAACTTTGGGATTAAGTGTCACAATTCATTCCGAAACTCACCCGTAACCAAACCAACCACCCCAGGAAGTCACATAACCACAATTTAACATAGACGAGGCAATAAATAAGGGAACGGGGCTAAAATACTCAAAACGACTGGCCAGTTCATTAAAGAATACCAGTACAAGACCATGGCACTTACGAAGGAAGAGTATTATGGGTTTTTAGATGATGTTTTTTTTCCAGCCAAGTGGGGGAGTTAACACACGAGGATCAGGTAATTTGGGAACATGTTGCTATACTTCTCTAGACTAAGGCATACTAGTGGGTTAGTTTGACTTGAAGGATATGACTCTGAGGATGATTCAAGCAGGGATTGTCGGATGCATAATGTAATATACTTTGTTGATGTATGAAGATTGAGGGATTACTCAGGCTTGATATTCGTTGTGAATTTTGTATGCAAGGAGAAGGTATTTACTCGGTTGCTTAAGGATGAGATTTCTTCTTTTGAATTATTCACGTGCTAGCGGTGCACTAGTCGTTTTGCATGGTTAGTTATGCATTCGAGACTAGGTCAAAGTGGGTGTCTCTAGAAAAGGTTCTAGAGAAGGAATTGTTGAATTTCATTGTGTGGCTAAATATTTGAGATTTGCATAGTCACGGGTTGAACATGCAGTTGGGACATTTATTTATTGTTTTCAATATTTTAATGTCTTTATTTGATCCATGTTGTTACTTGTCCAATGAGTTAGTTTCTACTTGCCCTTACGTGTTAATTATGACTTTTATCTGTTACATGACCTAATTGCAAATTATTTCCTTGTATCCCTGTATTTACTTATTGACTGTTATTACTTGCCTTTTTTCTCGTATGTTATTAGATAGACATTTACCCATTCATGTCTTTAGCCATGAACTCCTTTATTGTGTTTTATTTTGGTACACACTGTAGTTAGTTGTAGTTACAAATTTCATTTATTATTATTGTTTGGGATCGGGTTGCACACCGCATCGGTATGGTGTTATGACATGAAGAGATATGGATGGAATATGATATGAATATATGATTATATAGTGAGATCGGGTTGCATGTCGCAATGGAGTTTCTTTTTATAAATTTGTGGATCGGGTTGCGTGCTACAACTGAGAAGAGTTGGTATTTTTTTTTTATTTAAGCCATTCACCCAGGTTTTCAACCCCTGAGGTGATGGGGGGTTTGGCATAGACCCCTACCTTATTTATTCATTAGCAAAATAGTACATTGAGGGGGACATAAACCAAAACCTCCCATAGAAAAGGATACTCGTGAGCTTAGAGGCTAGGCCTATTAAAACTTAGAAGAGCTATTGTAAAGGATCATATTTAACACATCACTAGCTCTTTTGTTAGAGTTCAAGAAGGCTCGAAGATCCATCCTGAGTGCTTCTTCGGTCTGATTCGAAAATTTGGGATCTGCCTTCTATCCATATTTATGGCAGTTTTGGCTTCAGGGGGAGGGGGGGGAAGGGGGGAGGGGGGGAGGTTTTCTTCGTTGAGGAAGATGACCTGTTGTGTGAGGGTGGTGCCATGTTTGGAGAGAAAGTATGCCACTTCGTTTCCTTCCCTGTAGCAATGTTTGACCTTAATGCCATGTAGATGAACTTTTTGTTGAATGGTAGAGATTCCTTCTTTGAGCCTCCATGGGGTTTTGTATGTACCAATAATCATATTGACAACCAGGAGTGAATCAATTTCTAGAATCAGGTTTTGACAATTATGATCACAGCACCAGATAATAGCAAATAAGACCGCTTGAACTTCAGAGTAGTTGTTAGTCAAGAAATGGACTGGTGCTGCAAAGGCCATTACCATTTGTCCATTTCCTTTCCTAACAACTCCCCCAATTCCTGCATTTTCCATAAAGATTCCATCTTGTTAATCTTCCATTGGTTGTTATCAGGAGGTTCCCATAGTACCATAATGCTTTTCAGTCTTGGCTTGTAGTCTTCTATCACCTTGCATACTTTTTCCCATGTCCAATTCCAGTCCATTTGGCTGTACTTTTGGCCCATGGACATTTTAACCTGAAAGAGAACCTGTTGGCAGATTCGAAAAAAGAAGATAGTGTTCTTACCATATTTCTTACCACACCTAGCCTTCCATTTCTCCCAGCAAATTATGATTGGAGTGATTTGTAGGAGGAATTTATGGACATTGTTCTTCGCGTTGGTGGACCACAATTGATTTATATTGTATAGAAAGCTCCTACCTGTGGTCTGAAAGCCAAGGGAGGTTGACATAAAATTCCATCCATTCCTTGTCGTGGGGCTACTTGCGAAGACGTGGTCGATAGTCTCCTCTTCTGGGACCCTGCAACAACAACATCTAGAGATAATGCTAGCATCAAATCTTTGGACAATTCTATCAAGTGGAAGCCTGCCTTTCATGATTCTCCATGATGCAAAGGAGATCTTGAAAGGTAGATGTTTGTCCCACATTTTGGCTAAATGGGGAGATAGTTCTTTTCTTTTTCTTAGAAGATGGAAAGCAGAAGAGAATGAAAAGACCCCTTGGGGGTTCGGAGTCCACAGAGCTTGGTCCTGGATATGGTCCTGTCCAATCTTGGTTTGCTCGATTTCATCAACAACTCTCTGAGGGGCTGTCTGGTGGAGAAGATCCATATTCCATCTATGGTCAATGAAGAAATTGTTGATGTTGATGTTCCCTGGCTTGAAATTGAGGTTGGCTATCGTGAAGATGTTTCCAGAGGTAATCCACCTATCCCAACAGAACAAGCTATTGCCCTTGTTGATCTTCCAAAGGATGTTAGCTTCTACTTTGTTTCTGGAATCCATGAGGCTTCTCCATGAGTTAGTCTTTAAGATTCATCTTTTTAGAAATGGGATTGGATCTTTGACAGTATTTGGTCCGGAGAAAGTTTGTCCATAGATTATTTTCCGTCCTGAATCTCCACCATCTTTTTGCTGCAAATGAGTTGCAAATGTCTTGTAGTTTTTTGAATCCAACACCACCTTCATTGGTAGGGAAGCTCATGTTGTCCTAGGAGCACCAATGGTAGCTCTTTTTGCCTTCTTTTTTGCCCCAAAAGAAACTGGCCAGGAACATTTCAATTTTCTTGATTATGGATTTTGGAGGGACCATGGCTGCTAACAAATATAGAGTTTGAGACTGGAGGATGTGCTTTATGATGATAGCTTTCCCACCGAATGAAAGGAGTTTCCCTTGCCAGCTGCCCGCCTTGTTTTGGACTTTTGCAGCAAGATCTGTGAAGTAACATATCTTTTTCTTGCATGTGTATATAGGACATCCAAGATATGTAAATGGAAATTGCTCGTTCTTAAATCCTGTCCACTTCCTGATCCTTCTAATTGTCCTTATGTTGTTTCTGCCAGATCCCTGATTGTGATTTAGGAAGAAACTTTTATCCTTGTTGATCTCTTGCCTAGATGCTTCCTGGTAGTCATTCAGTACTTCCATAAGCATCTTCAAAGATTTCGTGTCACCAGAGGAGAAAAGGATTAGATCATCAGCATAGCTCATGTGGTTTATCTTAGGTCCTTTGGGATTCATAGAGAAACCAACGAATTGGTTGTTCTCATTGAGTCTGTTAAGGGCCCTTGACAAAGCCTCAGCCGCTAAAATAAATAGAGAGGGGGAAAGCGGGTCT
The DNA here is from genome assembly GCA_005239495.1 of Nicotiana undulata. Classification (NCBI taxonomy): domain Eukaryota; kingdom Viridiplantae; phylum Streptophyta; class Magnoliopsida; order Solanales; family Solanaceae; genus Nicotiana; species Nicotiana undulata. The sequence continues at coordinate 65,416 of ML260387.1, read as the reverse complement.
CCCTGTTTCAGTCCTCTTGATGATTTGAAGAAACCATGTCTTGTCCCATTTATTAATATGGAATACCAATTCTCTGAGATTAGTCTGTAAATGATGTCAATGCTTATCTCCAAGAAGTTCATTTTCCTTAGCACAACTGTGAAGAAGCTCCAAGATAATTTGTCATGGGCTTTGGACATGTCAAGTTTAATGACAGTAGTTCCACCTTGGTTGGTCTTCTTTATGCCATGGACAAGTTCCTGTGCAAGGAGAATGTTTTCAGTGATTAGTCTACCTTTCACAAAGCCAGATTGATTATCAGAAATCAAGTTAGGGAGAAAGTTAGCTATCCTTGCACATTAGATTTTGGAAATGATTTTGTTTGACACATTACATAGACTGATGGGTATAAGTTGAGACAAAGCAGAGGGGGAAGCCACTTTAGGGATGAGGACCAGGTTAGTGTGAGTATAAAATCTAGAGATATTATATCCATTAAAGAAATTTTGTACAAATTTGTAAACCTCCCTTTTAATGATGTCCCATGAAGCTTGATAGAAGTGGCCGTTGAATCCATTCGGGCCTGCAGAGCTGTTGGGATCTATAGAAAAAACTGCCTTCTGAATCTCATCCTCATCAGGGATTTGATTCATCATCTGGTTATCTTCTTCAAAGACCATAGGGTTGATGTGCTCCAAAATGACCATGTTTATCTCATTATGGGTATGAGTGAACATATTGCTAGTGATTGATAGCCGCGTTTGCAATGGCTTCATTTCCTTCTATCCATATTCCTTGATTGTCTTTTATTCTGTGAATGTGTGCTCTCATCCTTTTCTCTTTGATCACACTGTGAAATTACTTGGAGTTAGAGTCACCTTCTTCATCCCATTTGATTCTGGCTTTCTGCTTGAGAATGGATTCTTCTATTTTAAGCCATCTGATGTATTCTGCCTGTGCCCTGTGTAGGTTTTATCTATTTGTATCATTGTTATTGTCTTCATATTCCTGCTCCAGCCTACATAGGTCCCTTTCTGAATGTTTGAGAGAAGTGAAGACATCACAAATGGAATCTTTGGACCATTTGCTAAGTCCCCTGGCGACTGCTTTCAATTTCTGTTGGAGGATCCATTGATCATTTCTTTGGACCTCCATGCTCCAGATTCTTTCAATTAAGGAGTTGTAGTCACTCTTCTTTGTCCAGAAGTTAAGGAATCTGAAGTATTTGATAGCTTCTGGGTTCTCATTGCCAAACTAAAATGTAATAAGACTATGATTCGATCCTGATTTGGAGTGGTGGTCAACTCTGTTGGATTGGAAATTGTCTGCCCACTCCTCATTAATAAGGACTCTATCTAGTCTTGTGCTGATTTTATTCCTCCCCATGCTTCCATTACACCAAGTAAAAGGATTCCCTGTAAAGCCTAGATCAGTCATATTACAGTCATTCATGCAATTAATGAAGTCTGCACTCTTGCTAAGGGTGTGAGGGGTGCCACCCTTCTTCTCATCTGTAGACATGATGGTGTTGAAGTCCCCCAAGATGGTCCATGGCCCATTGACTCTGTTGCACATGTTTCTCAATTTGTTCCAGAGTCTTCTTCTTTTTACAGCATTGTTCCTTGCATACACTACAGTGATCTAGTATGTTTTTTCATCTCTATTAATTTTGAAGGTGATTTGTTGTCTGTTGTTGTCAATAACTTCACAGTCATTTCATTGTTCCAAAATCACCACAACTTGCTGCACCAATTGGAAATAGCTCGATCAAAGCCAAAATACCTCTTGTAGTCTTCTAACTTATCATAAGTAAGAAAAGGTTCCTGAAGGATGATAAATTGAGCCTTATGAATTCTGATTAGTTTGGCTAATCTTTCACTTGCACCCTTGGATAACATAACCCTAATATTCCAGTTGATGATTTTGATCATTAGGAAAGGTCGGGGGTTTGGAAGTTGCCTTGTGTTTGAAAGGTATTAGAGGTTTTCTTGTTGCCTCATTTACCTTTGTTGTCTCTTCTCTTGTTTCCTCCTGGAGATAAGTCGTGTTTTTGAATCACCTCCTTAGTTTCTTTTGTTACATGATCATCTTTCTGTTTAGGAGCAGGAGCAAAGGCTTCTATAAGGCTGTCAGGAACCTGTTCATCATCATCCTCACTTTCTCCTCTAGAATTGTTAGCAAATTCATCATTTGTGGAGGCCTCGTGAGATTGATTACTATGAATGTCTTCTCCTGGTTCATATATATAATTGTTGTCTATGTCTGGTCCTGTCTTGTTGTTCAGTTCCCTGGGATGTGCTCCAGCCTTCCCAAGTCGATCATAATTTTTCTACCTTTGTTTTGGATGTAAGCTGTGTCTGCCGTAATTGGAGACATGATTTGGTTGTTTGAACTTGCACTACTACTTTCGTGTTCTGTCCTTTGGCCTTTCTGTTGGTTTTTGTTTTCTTGTTCCTTGCATAGGACATTATCAGTAGGTTTGCTCTCTAGTTTTCCTTCCTTTTGCACAACTTCTAAAAAAATTTCTTCGATTTGGTTGGCCTTTTTCTTAGTCCAAAGTCTGTTTTTGACTTTCAGAGATTGGGCATTGATCTTCTTAGACTTCTTCATTTTCTCCTTGTTGTTGACCTTGATGTTTTTAGCTCCTTTTCCTTGTACATTGATTCCCTGAATTTCAGAGATTTCAGCAGTGTGTTTGTCTTTGCTCGCATCCATGTTCTAGGCAGAATTGAACTTAACATCAGCTTGTTGTGGTTGAGTCTAATTTTGGTCAGTTTTTCCGGTCTCCCCCAGGTTAGCATTTGACATTTCAGCTTGTAATTACTTCTTTTTCCTGTTCTTTTTGTTTCTAACTTGTATAAAGCCATCGTCTTTATGGTTTTCCATTTGAATTTGAGTCCCTTTGGCCCCTTAACAATGTTATATGCAACAACAATTTCATCTGCGTGAATACCTTTTGTATCAGCAATATCAGCTTCCTTTTTAGCTCTGTACTGCTCTTTTTTCCTCTCTTCTACCTTGCATTTGTCGAAGTCATGTCCTTGAAGCTTACATGTTCTATAGAATGCAGGGACACCCTCATAATCGAGCTTTTGTTATCTTCCTTTCAATCCTGTAGTGTCACCTTCAATACCCACAAAGATTTATTTGGTAGTGGCTTCATCAAGTCCACTTCTACTCTAACTTTGGCCATGTGAGGTCTTGTTATAGCAGCAGTCGCAACATCTTCTTTTAGAGGGGTGCCGATTTGTTCAAGTATTTTTTTTAGGTAGTCCCATTTAAACATGTGATAAGGAAGGTCTGGTAGTAATACCCATATAGGTGCCAAGGAGGTTTCTTCATTTGGGTCAAAATCAGGGGACTATTTGAACATTCTCATTAAAGAACCAGAAATTCCCATGAATCGTTGGAAGTATGTACTGTTATAGTTGGATTCATTATTAAATTCAATGAATACATGTCTGTAATCATATGCACCAATTATTACCTTGCCTTTGAGAGGAATTTGTTCAATAAATTTTGCTCTGATGGTTTCAATTTTTGGTCTTCCCATGGTGAATTTTCCGACCAAAGTCCATTTGCATGTCTCCACCATGACTCCATAGCAGTCGGCAACTTTGAAGATGACTGCTGGTTTCCCGTTATGGGTCGTTTGTCTTGCCACCACCGATTTGGTGTTGATGTTGTTGCATGTACTGGTTGATCCAGTGAGGGTAGTGGAGTACGTATTAGGGGGGATGGCCACCGGAGGGCTTGTATCTGTGGGTGGGTCTTTGGGTTGAGTGATACGCGCCGGTTCTCCGGCCGGATTTGGCTCCATGAAGGAGGCAGGTGTGCTCACGATGGCTAGCTTGTTACCGTTGGGAGGCAGCCTTTAGAGAGACTGTGTTAGAAGACTTGGTATTTATATATGTATTTGTGTATCAGGTTGCACCCTGCAACGAAGAAGAGTTGATATTTATATATGTATTTATGGATCAGGTTGCACGGAGGAACAACAAAGAATTTTTTTATTTCGTTGACTGTTGTAACTGTACTGTGTTGTTTTAAGAAGTTGAGCAAAAGTGTTATTCTGGAGCCCTCTAGTAGTTGACCTACTAGTCCGGTTACTTGAGTTTACTGTTTATATTGTATTCCTGTTTTTGTTATTATTGTTTCTTATAAGTTTATTGTGAGTTTCTTGTCATAGCCCTGTCACTATTTTGTGGAGGTTAAGCTCGGCACTGATAGAGTACATGGGGTCGGTTGTACTCATGCTATACTTTTGCGTTTTTTGTCCAAATACCGGTGTTGGTCCCAGGTACATGTAGCGAGACTACTCATATTAAGATATTTTTGGAGACATGCGGTAGTTGCTGGTGTCGAAGACATTGAAGTCCTCTTTCCATCATGTTTTATTTTTTATTTAGTTTCAAACAATTGTACTTTATTTGGGATCGTATTTGTAGTATTCTATTTTCTCATCTCCTTGTGACTCTGGAATTCTATGATCAGTGTAGCACAACATTAGTTATATTAATATTGTGTTCATTTCTGAGTTTACTAATTGTTAATTATCATTACCACGTAATAATTGTTAAAACTTGTTAATTAATTTAATAACGTCAGCTTTCCTAACAAGTAGATGTTAGGCGCCATCATGGTTCCGAGGTTTGAAATTCTATGTTGTGCCACACAGAAGTAATGATAGCAATTATGGTACAAGAACATAGATTTCACTAACTTGCATGGTAGAAGGTTTAGATGAAAGCTCAACAAACGAGAAAAGAATAGATGTAAATATAAAAAAACAAGAAAGAAAGCATGATCTTGTCAAGATAAACAGATAGAAGGCATGGACAGAAAAATAACAATTATGGTAAAAAGAAAAGACGAGACAACAACAACAAGTCACCTAGAAAGCATAGGTGCAACAATGACTAAGAAGAAAGATATAAATGTATATGTGATGACCCGAAAAGTCATCCCGTATACTTCTATTTAAATCTATTTTCCAAGGCCGTGTAAGCCTCCTTCTTATCTCACCTTGTTGTGCAGCGCAGCCCGGGCGCGTAGCCGGGAAGCCTTTATGTGAAAGAGATTTATGAAATAATGACATTAACCATTTTCTGAAAAATATAAAGGCTGTGAAAATGAAATATGATGGAAACCTGTGTAATTGAGGCTCGTATTATGGTTACTAAGGCAGGATGAATCCAATATGTTTAAATTGAATATCTATGAAAGTTTGGTGAGAAACAGATTTGAAATTGATGAAATTCGAACTGAAAGTGGGAAAAACGTGAAGCTGAGAAATTTTATGTGGTTTGAAATGTAAATTCAATGTTTATGATGATGATACAGTGTTATGAATACTTGAATAAGTTCGTAATGTGTTTACGAGGTTGTATAAACTTTTGTTTGAGGTCCCGAGGGCTCGGGATAGTTTTGGATAGGTCCCGGGGAGCATTAGAGTTGAAAATCACTGAGTGTGCAGGTGCAGTATCAGGTCCCTAAACCTGGGAGCGCGGCCGCGGTCTCCTGAGCGCGAACTGCGGTGGACAACTTCAGAGAGGTACAGCAGCACCGCAGTCGCAGTCGCCTTACCGCGGACCGCGGTGACCAAACTTCAGCGAAGCTGTAGCTAGGCCCTCGCGGCCTCGGTCGATTTACCGCGGACCGTGGTGGAGGCCTGGGAGGGGATACCTATAAATAATGTATTTTTCAGCTATTTTTTACTTTTCAAAAACCCTAAAACACTAGAGACGATTTTCAAAAGACCCTTCTTGTCCAAATCAATTGTAAGTGATTTCTAACTACTTTTCTTCATTTCTTAACACCCTATTACAAGATTTAATCTTAGAATCAAAGATTTTTCATGGAAAAATTGGGAATTTTGGGGGGAAAAAAACCTAAGAACATGGAAATTTGGGAATTAGACCTCAATTGGGGTCGGATACCAAAACCAATCATACACCCGAGCTCGGGGGTGAATGTGTAATCGGGTTTTGGTCCGAACTTCGGATTAAGACCAAGCGGGCCCGGCATCAAATTTTGAATTTTTAGGAAAAACTCTTTACCATGCATTAGACTTCATCTAATTAGAATTTATTAATGTAATTAAGTAACTTGTGATTAGATACGAGCGTATTGGTGTTGGAATCAAGGGGTAATGCAGTGATTGAAGGTTGAACTAATTTTCTGGCATTCGAGGTAAGTGTTTGGCTTAACCTTAGCTTGAGGGATTAGGACTCCCCCTTGTTTGCTATGTGGATTGCATGGGTGTGGTGACGAGTACCTATGCATCACCCAAGTCTTGTAAAGCATGATCATTTTCCCCGTTGCCCCACTATATTGCTTATTGACTTAATTGCTCTATGCTTATCCTGCTTAATTTTTTATGTGACTTGCTGAGTTGTTATTGGTCGTCCTTATATTTGTGGGAAAGAGTATTGGTTATTGAATTGGCTCCTTGTGATGTACATCGGGTTGAGATACTTGGTAAATTATTTTAGTTGTGGAATAAATGTTATACCATGATTTTGTCGTTGGTTTATTGATTTCGAGGCACTTGTAAAGTTGCGAGATAAACGTAGTTTATCAGTTATAATTGTTGAAAACGAAAGTGTTGTGATAGGCTTGGCCTGACTTGTGAAATCGTGAAATTTATATGGTATGATATGTCTGGTGGGAGCGGGTTGCACGCCGCAACAAGGAGCAATAAGGGAGGACAAGTGGGATCGGGTTGCACGCCGCAACAGGAGTGATAAGGAAGATATGTTATGGAGGATAAATAAGGGAGGACAGGTGGGAGCGGGTTGTACGCCGCAACAAGGAGGAATAAAGGAGAATGTTTATACTTATACTGATGTTGATATTGTTGTTATGTTTAAGGGGGAATAAGGGAGAATGATTTTATTTACAATGATACTGATATTGTATTTCTGTTTAATGAAAAGAGAAAGTGAAAGTTTGAAAGGGATGATACAACGATTCTATTATTCTTTAAACATTTGAAATATTGTTGTACTTAAAGTGAAAGAACGGAAGTGTGGAACAATTATGGAGAATTGGTTATAGATGAGCTTTATATTTCATTACAGTTTTCGTTATCTCCTGTTCTATTATATTCCAGATTTATTATAAATTGTTGTCACATACTATATATGTTGTTGAAGCCCGACCTAGCCTTGTCACTACTTCGCCGGGGTTAGGCTCGGCACTTACTTAGTACATGGGGTCGGTTGTACTGATGCTATACTCTGTGCTCTTTTTGCACAAATCCCGACGCGTTCCAGCAGCCGTAGATTTTGTTGACCACCTGATCACGTTTGGAGACACGAAGTACATCTGCCGGTGTTCGCAGATATCCGAGAGTCTTCTCATTTATGATACACACTGTTTTATATTTATCCAGACAGTTCACAACTTTCTTTTCAGACATTCTTAGTAGTTTGTGGATTAGTGACACCAGACCCTGGGGGTATTCATAGAGTTTATTGTTCAGTTAAATCGCAATTACTTCACCTAAAGGATTATTGTTATTTCATTTTATTCGTCTTTTGAGGTCATTGGAGTATAATTATTGAAATTTTTGGGAGTTATGAGAACTCAGAGAAACTTTGGGAGTTTATGAAAGTATGGCAGTTGAAAAAGTTGTTTTAAATTTAGTTATTTACGCTTCAATATTGTAATTGTAGAATATTTGTTGAACGAAATCTAACATTGTCTTGCCTAGCAAGTGTAGTGTTAGGCGCAATCACGACTCCTAGAGGTTGGGAATTTGGGTCGTGACAAGTTGATATCAGAGCTATAGGTTTACTTAGGTCTCACAATCAACAAACAAGCTTAGTAGAGTCTGAAGGATGGGTACAGAGACATCTGTACTTATCTCTCAGAAGCTATTGAGTTAGGAAACAAATCCATTTTTATTTCTACTCTATCGTGTGATTCTTCCATCTCTAATACTGATTCGAACTCTTCTACTCTCTCGCAGATGACGAGAACACGTGCCTCATCTTCTGCTAACAAGAATTCCGGACTTCCAGCAGCTCCTACTATGGGCAGAGGCCGAGGCAGGGGCATAACTCAGCCCACTGCTCAGGCAGCAGCCACAACTGAGGGACCCCAGATTGAGATTGATGAGGGGGTTCCGGCCCAGACTGTTCCAGCCGGGCCAGCTCCGTTTCCCAAGGGGTTTATTGCTATCCCAGTCCTTCAAGATGCTTTGGTCCGTTTAGTGGGCCTTATGGAGAGTGTGGCCCAGACGGGTACCTTTCCTGCTACAACAGCCGTATCTCAGGCTGTAGGAGGAGTCTCGACTCCTACTACTCATACCCCAGTTCAGACTACTTTGCAAGTTTAGACTCCACTGATCAATATCGTTGGGGTAATTCAGCCGGTTACGGCGCCCGCGAATGGGGCAGCTATGTCATCAGATGCTTTGTGGAGACTTGACAGGTTCATCAAGATATTCCCTGTCCATTTCAGTGGCTCTACCTCGGAGGATCCACAGGAATATCTAGATAGATGACATGAGGTGTTGATCAACATGGGTATTTTGGAGACTAATGGGGTTGACTTTGCAGCTTTTCAGATGACGGTTTCCACCAAGCAATGGTGGAAAGATTACTTGTTGAACAAGCCAGTTGGATCGCCTGCTTTGACTTGGGATCAGTTCTATCATCTCTTCTAAGAGAAGTTCTTACCTATCACTACTCGGGAGGATAAGTGTCATCAATTTGAGCGACTACAGCAGGGTAGCATGACCGTGACTCAGTACGAGACTCGTTTTGTGGATCTGGATAGACATGCCACTCTTATATTGCCCACAGAGGGAGAGAGAGGGTCAGACAGTTTATTGATGGCCTTGCTCAGCCCATCAGGTTGCAGATGGCCAAGGAAACTGGATCTGAGATTTCTCTTCAGGATGCAGTTAACATAGCTAGGAGAGTTGAGTCAGTTCTTGGAATAGGAGGTCAGGGGTCAGACAAGAGACCTTATCACTCCGGTGTTTTCAGTGGTGCCTCATCTAGAAGTGGGACTTCATTTAGTAGAGGTCATTCATTCATGCCATTCCATTCAGCACTACAGGTTTCACATGGTAATTCTGGGGGTCGTGGTTCTTATGTACCTCCTTCTGCTCAGTCAGCCTACAGTGTTCCTTCAGCTCCTATTAGAGAACCTCCTCTATAGAGTTATTATCGTGGGCAACCGGTTCGTCAGGGTCAGACCTCTTATCAGGAGGGATGTTTTGAGTGTGGTGAATATAGGCATGTTTGTAGAGTTTGTCCGAGACTTTTGGGTAGTCAGCAACAGTACCAGGGTTCTCGTGCCATGGTTTGTCATCAGCTGCAGCACCACCTGCCCAGCCAGCGAGGGGTAGGGGTCAGGAAGTTAGAGGTTGAGGCCAGAATGTTAGAGGTGGAGGTCCTCCCAGAGGTGTTGTTCAGGGTGGTGGGGCTCAGCCCCGTCTTTATGCTTTTCCAGCTAGGACAGATGCCTAATCTTCAGACGCTGTTATTACAGGTATCATCTCAGTTTGTGATAGAGGTGCTTCCGTTTTGTTTGATCCGGGGTCTACTTATTCGTACGTCTCATCCTATTTTGCCTCATATTTGAATGTGCCTTGTGATCCCTTAAGTGTTCCTGTTTATGTGTCTACACCTGTGGGGGATGCTATTGTGGTAGATTGAGTATATCATTCGTGCATGGTAGTTAGTAAAGGTCTTGAAACTAGTGTTGATCTTCTACTTCTAAACATGGTTGAATTTGATATCATATTAGGTATGGGATTGGCTGTCACCCTATTATGCCCTTTTAGACTGTCATGCCAAAACCGTTGCTTTAGCATTACCGGGATTGCCTAGATTAGAATGGAAAGGAATTCCTAGTCGTTCTCCCAGCCGAGTGATTTGATATGCTAAGGCTCGTCGCATGATGGAGAAAGGGTATTTAGCTTATTTGGCTCACATTCATGATTCTGATGCTGAGGTTCCTTCTATAGAGTCAGTGTCTATCGTGCGTGAATTTCCTGAGGTATTTCCTTCAAATCTGTCAGGTATGCCACCCGACAGAGATATTGGTTTCAGTATTGATGTGGCTCCGGGCACTCAGCCCATTTCTATTCCTCCATATTTGATGGCCACACCCGAATTGAAAGAGTTAAAAGAACAGTTGCAAGACTTACTAGATAAGGGTTTCATAAGACCCAGTGTCTCGCCTTGGGGTGCACCGATTTTATTTGTAAAGAAAAAGGATGGGTCAATGAGAATGTGCATAGACTACAGGCAGCTAAAAAAAGTTACTATCAAGAATAAATATCCGTTGCCTAGGATTGACGACCTATTCGACCAGCTTCAGGGTGCTAGAGTGTTTTCGAAAATTGATTTGAGGTCAGGCTATCATCAGATGAAGATTAGGGCGTCTGATATCCCTAAGACAACTTTCGTACGAGGTATGGGCACTATGAAGTTTTGGTGATGTCTTTTGGGCTGACTAATGCTTCCTTCAGCATTGATGGACTTAATGAATCGGGTTTTCAAGCTGCATATGGATTCCTTTATAATCGTGTTTATTGATGATATTCTTATATATTCCCCCAGTCGGGAAGAGCATGACCAGCATATCCGTATAGCACTCCAGACTTTGAGGGACAACCGGTTATATGCTAAGTTTTCTAAATGTGAGTTTTGGTTGGATTCAGAAGCCTTTTTGGGTCATATCGTATCAACAGAGGGTATTCAGGTTGATCCTAAGAAAGTAGAGGCAGTCAAGAACTGACCTAGACCCACCACAGCCACATAGATTAGGAGTTTCTTGGGTTTGGCTGGCTACTACCGTCGTTTTGTAGAGGGGTTTTCGTCCATCGCAGCCCCAATGACTAAGTTGACTAAGAAAAATGCTCCATTTAAATGGTCAGATGAGTGCGAGGCGAGCTTTCAAAAGCTCAAGACAATCTTAACTTCAGCACCTGAATTGGTGTTACCATCAGATTCGGGTTCTTTCACGGTATATTATGATGCGTCTAGAGTGGGTCTTGGAGCACTGTTGATGTAGGACATCAGGGTGATTGCGTATGCGTCTCATTAGTTGAAAGTCCATGAGAAAAATTACCCTGTTCACGACTTAGAGTTGGCAGTTATTGTAGATGCTTTGAAAATTTGGAGGCATTATCTGTATGGTGTTATGGTGTGCCCTGTGAGATTTTTACTGACCATCGTAGCCTCCAGTACTTATTCAAGCAAAAAGATCTAAATTTGAGACAACGAAGGTGGTTAGAGTTGTTAAAAGATTATGATGTCACTATATTGTATCACCCGGGGAAGGCCAATGTTGTGGCCGATGCATTGAGTATGGGCAGTCTTGCGTATATTCCGATCGGCAAGAGACCGTTGGCTTCAGATATTCAGACTTTGGCAAATCAGTTCGTGAGATTAGATATTTCTCCCAGCAGCGTTCTAGCTTGTATTGTCGCTCGATCTTCGCTAATTGATCGTATCCGAGAGTGGCAGGATGATGACCGACATTTGGCGGCCCTTAAAGACAAGGTTCGGCACGGTGGTGCCAAGAAGGTTACAGTTGGGGATGATGGCATTTTGGGGATGCAAGGTAGGCTTTGTGTGCCTAATGTTGATGGTCTTCGTGAGTTGATCCTTGAGGAGGCTCACAGTCCCAAGTATTCTATTCACCCAGGTGCAGCGAAAATGTACAAAGACTTGAAACAACATTATTGGTGGAGAAGAATGAAAAAGGATATCGTGGCTTATGTAGCTCGTTGTTCAAATTGTCAGCAAGTAAAATATGAACATCTAAGGCCTGGTGGTCTACTTCAGCAGATAAAGATTCCTGAGTGGAAGTGGGAGCGTATTACTATGGACTTCGTTGTTGGACTCCCACAGACTCAGTAGAAGTTCGATTCGGTTTGGGTTATTGTGGATAGACTGACTAAGTCAGCACACTTCATCCCAGTGGCTAGTACTTATACTTCAGAGCGGTTAGCTGAGTTGTATATTCGGAAGATAGTCTGGTTGCACGGTGTTCCGATATCCATCATATCAGATCGAGGTCCTCAGTTTACCTCGCGTTTCTGGAGAACATTGCATAATGAGTTGGGTACCCAGATTGATCTCAGCACAGCATTTAATCCTCAGACTGATGGGCAGTCTGAGCGTACTATTCAGATATTGGAAGACATGCTCCGCGCTTGCGTTATTGATTTTGGAGGTGCATGGGATCTATTCTTGCCATTAGCGGAATTTGCTTATAATAATAGTTATTAGTCGAGCATTCAGATGGCTCCTTATGAAGAGTTATATGGTAGGCGATGCAGATCGCCAGTTGGATGGTTTGAGCCAAGGGAGGCTAGATTGTTGGGTACGGATTTAGTTCAGGAGGCCTTAGACAAGGTCAAGATTATTCAGGAAAGACTTCGTGCAGCTCAGTCTAGGCAAAAGAGTTATGCCGACCGTAAAGTCCGTGATTTAACATTTATGATTGGAGATAGAGTATTTCTTTGTGTGTCACCCATAAAGGGTGTTATGAGATTCGGAAAGAGGGGTAAGTTGAGCCCTAGGTACATTGGGCTGTTTGAGATTCTCGAGAAAGTGGGGGAGGTAGCTTACAGGCTTGCATTACCTCCAGGGTTATCCTTAGTTGATCCGGTATTTCATGTGTCGATGCTCCGGAAATATCATGGTGACCCGTCCCACATGTTAGATTTTAGCTCTGTCCAGTTGGACAAAGACTTGTCTTACGAGGAAGAACCGGTAGCTATTTTGGACCGCAGGTGCGGAAATTGAGATCGAAAAGTTTTCCTTCATTTCGTGTTCAATGGAGGGGTCAGCCACTTGAGGCAGCGACTTGGGAATCCGAGTCCGATATGCGGGATCGATATCCCCATCTTTTCCCCGATCCAGGTATGTCTCTATGTCCGTTCGAGGACGAATGTTTATTTTAGAGGTGGAGATTGTGATGACTCGAAAAGTCATCCCGTATACTTTTATTTAAATCTGTGTTCCGAGGCCGTGTAAGCCTCCTTCTTATCTCACCTTGTTGTGCAGCGAAACCCGAGCGCGTAGCCGGGAAGCCTTTATGTGAAAGAGATTTATGAAATAATGACATTAACTGTTTTCTGAAAAATATAAAGGCTGTGAAAATGAAATATGATGGAAACCTGTGTAATTGAGGCTCGTATTATGGTTACGAAGCCAGGATGAATCCAATATGTTGAAATTGGATATCTGTGAAAGTTTGGTGAGAAACAGATTTGAAATTGATGAGATTCGAACTGAAAGTGGGAAAAATGTGAAGCTGAGAAATGTTATGTAATTTGAAATGTAAATTCAATGTTTATGATGATGATACAGTGTTATGAATACTTGAATAAGTTCGTAATGTGTTTACGAGGTTGTATAAATTTTGTTTGAGGTCCCGAGGGCTCGGGATAGTTTTGGATAGGTCCCGGGGCGCATTAGAGTTGAAAATCACTGAGTGTGCAGGTGCAGTATCAGGTCCCTGAACCTGGGAGAGCGTCCGCGGTCGCCCTAGCGCGGTCCGCGGTGCTCCCTTCGCGGTCGCGGTCTCCTGAGCGCGAACCGCGGTGGAAAACATCAGAGAGGTGCAGCAGCACCGCGGTCGAGGTCGCCTTACCGCGGACCGCGGTGACCGAACTTCAGAGAAGATGCAACTAGGCCCTCGCGGCCGCGGTCGATTTACCGCGGACCGCAGTGGAGGCTTGGGAGGTGATACCTATAAATAACGTATTTTTCAGCTATTTTTCACTTTTCAAAAACCCTAAAACACTAGAGGCAAGTTTCAAAAGACCCTTTTCGTCTCCAAATCAATTGTAAGTGATTTCTCACTACTTTTCTTCATTCCTTAACACCCTATTACAAGATTTAATCTTAGAATCAAAGATTTTTCATGGGAAAATTGGGAATTTTGGGGAAAAAAAACCTAAGAACATGGAAATTTGGGAATTAGACCTCAATTGGGGTCGGATACCAAAACCAATCATACACCCAGGCTCGGGGGTGAATGGGTAATCGGGTTTTGGTCCGAACTTCAGATTTGGACCAAGCGGGCCCGACATCAATTTTTGAATTTTTAGGAAAAACCCTTTTCCATGCATTAGACTTCATCTAATTAGCATTTATTAATGTAATTAAGTAACTTGTGATTAGATACGAGCATATTGGTGTTGGAATCAAGGGGTAAGGCAGTGATTGAAGGTAGAACTGATTTTCTGGCATTCGAGGTAAGTGTTTGGCCTAACCTTAGCTTGAGGGATTAGGACTCCCCCTTGTTTGCTATGTGGATTGCATGGGTGTGATGTATAGGTGTGGTGACGATTACCTATGCATCACCCATGTTTTGTAAAGCATGATCATTTTCCCCGTTGCCCCACTTGATTGCTTATTGACTTAATTGCTCTATGCTTATCCTGCTTAATTTTTTATGTGACTTGCTGAGTTGTTATTGGTCGTCCTTATATTTGTGGGAAAGAGTATTGGTTATTGAATTGGCTCCTTATGATGTACATCGGGTTGAGATACTTGGTAAATTATTTTAGTTGTGGAATAAACGTTATACCGTGATTTTGTCGTTGGTTTATTGATTTCGAGGCACTTGTAAAGTTGCGAGATAAACGTAGTTTATCAGTTATAATTGTTGAAAATGAAAGTGTTGTGATAGGCTTGGCCTGACTTGTGAAATCGTGAAATTTATATGGTATGATATGTCTGGTGGGAGCGGGTTGCACGCCGCAACAAGGAGCAATAAGGGAGGACAGGTGGGATCGGGTTGCACACCGCAACAGGAGTGATAAGGAAGATATGTTATGGAGGATAAATAAGGGAGGAAAGGTGGGAGCGGGTTGCACACCGCAACAAGGAGGAATAAGGAAGAATGTTTATACTTATACTGATATTGATATTGTTGTTAATGTTTAAGGGGGGATAAGGGAGAATGATGTTATTTACAATGATACTGATATTGTATTTCTGTTTAATGAAAAGAGAAAGTGAAAGTTTGAAAGGGATGATACAACGATTCTTTTATTCTTTAAAATTTTGAAATATTGTTTTACTTAAAGTGAAAGAACGGAAGTGTGGAACAGTTATGGAGAATTGGTTATAGCTGAGCTTTATATTTCATTACAGTCTTCGTTATCTCCTGTTCAGTTATATTCCAGATTTATTATTATTTGTTGTCACAAACTGTATATGTTGTTGAAGCCCGACCTAGCCTCGTCACTACTTCGCCGGGGTTAGGCTCGTCACTTACTCTGTACAATGGGTCGGTTGTACTGATGCTACACTCTGTGCTCTTTTTGCACAGATCCCGACACGTTCCACCAGCCGTAGATTTTGTTGACCACCTGATCACGTCTGGAGAAATGAGGTACATCTGCTGGTGTTCGCAGATATCCGAGAGTCTTCTCATTTATGATACACACTGTTTTATATTTATCTAGATAGATCACTACTTTCTTTTCAGACATTCTGTGTAGTATTCTTAGTAGTTTCTGGATTAGTGACACCAGACCCTGAGGGTAGTCATAGAGTTTATTGTTCAGTTAAATCGCAATGTACTTTGCATAAAGGATTATTGTTATTTCATTTTATTCGTCTTTTGAGGTCATTGGTGTATAATTATTGAGATTTTTGGGAGTTATGAGATTCAGAGAAACTTTGGGAGTTTATGAAAGTATGGCAGTTGAAAAAGTTGTTTTAAATTTAGTTATTTACGTTTCAATATTGTAATTGTAGAATGTTTGTTGAATGGAATCTAACATTAGCTTCCCTAGCAAGTGTGTTGTTAGGCGCCATCACGACTCCTAGAGGTTGGGAATTTGGGTCGTGACAATATAGGAAAGGGAACGATATCACAATGTAATGCATGTCTCTCGTTCTTGCCTACACGAAAACGTCATTCGTGCCATGAACACTCATCCTCGCATTACAACATAAAAGCAATTGCACGGCATCACCCTTTGTGTTTTTACTCTCTTCCTCACATGATAATGTAAATACAAATGGCACGGTATTATACTTCATGCGGAATAATATATATGAAATGGAACACATCACCCGTCGTGCTTTATACTCTTCCGCGCATGATAATGTATATGGAATGACAAAGAATTACCTTCCATTCTTTACACTCTTCCTCGCCAAGAACATGTATATCAACGACAAGCAAGGTAGGAAGCATGTATAATATGAGGAGAGTGGTTAAGAAAGTACACCACGTGAACATCAATCACAACTCTTGAACCAACAAACAATTTAATAAAAATCGAGAACACTTTTGTTCAAGTATCTCGACAAAGCTCAACATTCTTTTCAACATAAGTACGGAACCCAAGTACTTCCCGATTACGGTCATAAACATATAATTGTTATTAGGTATAGAGATGACCGAATTTAGCACATCCACAGTTTCACAAGGAGTACGTCAAATTTATTAATCAAGATATAATAAGCTAAACGGAAAAGGTCCAAATATTCCTGTGAACTATGCGAAATAGGACAAATATACCCGTCGTTATTAGTTTAGCCCAAATATGTCCAAGTTGTCCAATAGTAGTGCAAATTTGCCCTTATTTGACGGAAACAATATTTATTCTTTTTTTCTTTTAATTAACTAATACCAAATCCGTCCTAAATCTACCGACCCGACCCGACCCACCCCTAATTTCAAAAGACACGAACATTATCAGCACTGTATCGCCCCTTTCCCTAAACAGACGGGTGCACCCATTTCCCTCTTCTTCTTCCTAAACTAAGACAAATTGGCAAAATTTACCTAACTAAAGCTTGTCCTAGTTTATCAGAGAAAAGAAACTTTTTTGATGCACCAGGAACAGACAGGATCAAAGGTTTTCGCCGTCAATGGATTATTTTTGCCTCTGTCACTATGCAGAAAATTTTAATTTGTTTCAGAAAGACAATGAACAGTTTTGGTTCTAAAATAGAGCTCTGGTCTAACTATCCTTCTTGCAATGTTGGTCTTCTCCAGCTTTTCTTCAACATAATTCAAGATTCGATCCATTTACAATTTTTCTTCTAAATTTTAATTTTTTTTCACTATCTAATTAATCTATTTAAATTTGTAAGCTCTTGGTTTATGTCTTGAATATATATAGCAGTAAATTAATTAATAAAGAAATCGGCATACTTCATTCATGGAAGAGAAAATTTAGGACGTACAAATTATGTGAAAATGATGAACATGTTAGTAAGCATAATGGAAAATTGAGTACAATATAGTATTAACTGTGAGATATTATAGGAAAAACGGAGAAACTAGACATGAAATCGGAGAAGTTCACGTCGATAATCGGAAAAATTGATGGTGAAATTTACCTGGCTAAAGCTTGTCCTAGTTTAGGAAGAAGAAGAGGGAAAGGGGTGCACCCGTCTGTTTAGGGAAAGGGGAAATACAATGCTGATAATGTTTGGGTCTTTTGAAATTAGGGGTGGGTCGGGTCGGTAGATTTAGGACGATTTTGGTATTAGTTAATTAAAAAAAAGAAAAAATATTGTTTTCGTCAAATAAGGGCAAATTTGCACAACTATTGGACGGTTTGGACATATTTGGGCCAAACTAATAACGACGGGCATATTTGTCCTATTTCGCATAGTTCACGGGCATATTTGGACCTTTTCCGTAAGATAAATCATGGTTTCTAGCATTGAAATTTATATTTCTATTGATATAGAAGTCAAGTAAAACATGAGGCAAGAAAGTCATATATTTTAACAAGGCACGAATAATCATATAATATACCTCATGCATGTATAATCCTGGCACATGCATATGCGCTCGTCACCTCGCATATACATCACCCCAACATGTAGCAAACAATATCATTTTATAGGGGAAAATTCTTCCAACAAAGCTAGGCAAGATACTTACCTCAAAGAAGCTAAATCAATACTCTAAGAAGCCCTTCCCATGTGAAGAAACCTCCAGACGGCTCGAATCTAGAGAAAATAACTTACTATCATAAATAAAATCCATATGAAATGATTTCGAGTAATAAAACTTCAATCTTTAAATAAAATAAAAAGGTCAAACCTGAGCCCGCATGCTGAAACCCAACAAAAGTCATAAATTCCGAACATACATTTTGATAAGAGTCCAACCACACCAACTTCGTCCAAATTCCGACCTTAAATCGACCTTCAAATCATAAATTTATGATTCAGAAAAGTTTTTACTATAATTCTCAATTTCTTCAATTTGATTCATCAAACAATTGCTAAATTCAAGTATGGAATCATAAAATATAAATAAATCTGGGTAAAAAATACTTACTGAAAGTCAAGTATTAAAAATCACATCAACAATCGCTCAAAATCGAGCTCTAAAACGGTTACACCCCATAATTTGAACGTGAGAGTACATCGTAAGTCAATTGATTTAAGATAGAAAATGAGATCGTCTTTGAAAGTACATAAATCAAGTTAATCTTGTTAACTTGAAAATTACAAATATTTAATATCATGGACTGCAAGTACCAAGAGGGTTGGAAGGCTTAGAGGCCAAACCTATTTTGATCTTGAATGTTATAACATGTGCTTTAGGGTGAGACTATGGTTCATTACATGATAAGGAGGTTATGATATGAGATATTTTTTGTCGTATGATAGTTGTGTGCTACTTTTTTAAGTCAAGCAAGTTGTGGAATAAATGTTGGCAAAGGTCTTCACAAGTTACATTCATAATATGCTGAAAATTAGGTCAAATATAATTGAGCGTTTCTCCCAATATACTTGAAATTATTGGATTATCTTCCAATCAAATTGAAGATCTATGAGTCTAGTATTCAACTTATTAAACCGTTCATCTATATGACGTCGGAGTAGAGAAATATTCGCATTTTTACGAGATCGCAGATTGGTAGGTGACAAGTAGGTGCATCACCTACTTGCCAAAAGGAGAGGCCTCAATTAAAAGCTCCAAAGTCAGACAAGAAGGGACTTTTAAGGTCTTATCAACTCATTTATTTCACCCATCTTTCAGACCAAGAAAACCAAATTGAAGCCCTGCAACTCCTCCCCAAAAATCCCACACAAACCCTAGGTTATTTTAGGTGTTAAGATATGATTCTAGTGCCGAAAAGCCCAGACAGCTTGCTAGTTCCTATTTCTCCTTTATGTAGCTGCATTGGGGGACCAATTTTGGATGAATAAGGTGTAGGTTTCGTGGCTTCTACTCTGTCCAAGTTAAATTTATGCTTCTCCTTCTATTATCTAGGCTTGTACGAGTTGTAACTCGATCGTAAAGACTAGACCTAGCGAGTTTCGAAAGAGTGGTATGTTGTTTGTTGTTGCGTCATTGTTGTCTGGTTGTAAAATTATTTTTAAGTTGAATTAATGGATGGTTTATTGTATTAGAGGCTTAATTATGCATTGTTGGTTTTGTTCTCAATTTGAAAGAAAAAACAGGTCGAAACGTGTTGTTGTAAACTGAAAAATCAATATTGGGTTGCTGAACTTGTGGGACTGTTTTGTGGGCTGTTTCGTGTTGCTTTTGGGTTGCCTCTTTTGATACTGTATTCATGAAGTTTGGTAGGAGAAAAGGTGTGTAGAAAACACCACATAATGTCAGGGTGGTTGGATGGTCGTTCGTCGTTACATTTTTAAGGGTGTTTGACACTACTTTGGTTGTCATTTTATGTATGAAGTTATTAGGGTGTGTGGGCTGTTTGGCGGTATATTGTCATGGAGATAATGTTGGAAAATGATGCATACATGTTGTTATTGCTTTGATATTGTTTTTGTTCGTATATGATTTTGGTGGAGGGCCTTGTTACAAGGGAGATGCTGCCCAAATTTACATCAACGAGCTACTAGTTTAAGTTGCGAACATAGACTTTACTCATCACTGATTTTGAATCTCCTCATGCGGTGGTAGAATGAGTTGAGTTATTGAAGATTTTCTTGAAATTTATTAATGAATCAACGGAGTTAAGGTATGTTAAGGCTCTTCCTTCATTCTTTTGGCATGATCTAAAGTGAAACGAACGTTAACGATACGCTATTTCATAATGAATCCACAAGGTTGTCCATGTTGTTCCTTACTTACAAAGTTGTTCTAAAGAAGTATGAATGATCCTTGAGTCCTAGTGAAGTTCATATTGATGGTATAATATCCATAATGTTAATCGAAGGTGCAACTACCTTACGTCACTCTGAAAGGTTTAGAGCGTGATTTCATGAGTCCAACATGCATTATATATAGTATCTATTTTACTCTACCGAGCTGCGCTATAGTCGGCCGATATGGTATATATTGTGCACCCACTGACCAGTTGGGTTTACCGAGCTCCACGTGGCCGGATATGTTTTTATCGAGTTCTTTTCAAGGCCGGGTACGATATGATGATGATGATGCACACAGAGGCGGATGTTTTTAAAATATTATGTATATATATGTATCACATATTTCATTTTACTATATCTTAGAGGCACTCAGATGCTACAGGTTGTATCTTATATATCTCTATTTACATTACTGTTCTTATTTATCTTTTTCTGCCTTACATACTCAGTACTTTATTCTTACTGACGTCCCTTTTTCCTGGGGACGCTGCGTTTCATGCCCGCATGTCCCGATAGACAGGTTGACGGTCCTCCTATTAGGCTATCAGCTCAGCAGAAGGTGTTACTGCACTCCACTTGCTCCGGAGTTGCCTATTTGGTCAGTATGATTAGGACATGTATTGACTGGTATGGCGGGGCCCTATCCCGACCTTTATGACATTTATGTACTCTTAGAGGCTTGTAGACAAATGTCAGGTATATGGATACTTGTATGGCCATGTCGGCCTATGTTTTGAGTTTACAAATGATCATGGCAGTCTTATAGGCGCGTATGTCACATGTATACGTTTCTATGTCATGTTAGGTTGTCTTGTGTCTAGCATTCCCTTATGTTTTATTTCGGTTATGTCATGATGACCATTTTGGCACATTTACCCATGATAGTACGATAATAAAGTTGGTTGAGTAAAGTACCGGGTGCCCGTCGCAGCCCTTCGGTTTGGGTCGTGACAAAAACATTATGAGAAAAAGTAACTAAAATCTGAAACAAGTAAAAATGTTATAGTTGTCCCAACTCAAATCACATCTTAGACGATCCCGAAACTCATATTTGATAAGCCGAACAAGATCAGTGCGATATTACACCTAATATAGGTTTTTGAATCACCCACTTTGGCCTTACAATGAGGGAGATTTGATGTTTTAAAGTTTTAAGTGAAGTCTGAAACTTTCAGGGACATAAATGGTATTCCGTAATTATTTACACCATAAAAAAAACCAGCAATAAGAAAATCTTAGTTTTAGCACCAAAAACTAATTCGAAACCACTTAGACACGAACCATATATGCATTTCAATCATAAAATACGCTACGAACCTGCCCACGCACTCAAAACACCGAAAAGATGTTATCTTGACCCAATATTGATCATGGTCAAACTCCAAAACGTTAACTTAACTAGTTTCTCCACTAATGATCAAAAATACACCCGAGACCCTCAGGGCCCCATCCAATCATACCAACAAGTACGAATACATTTTTCGAACTTTTCAAAAGCCTCAAAACACCCGTGGGAACATCACAACAAAGAATCGAGGCTTAAATCGAATAGAATCTCTTTTATGCTGTTAAATCTTAATTCTTTCACAAGAAGGGCAATGAATGGCACACAAAGTAAGCACAAGGAATCTTGACCTATCATAACTCTGTTGTAGCACATTTCCCCATCTAGGCATATCGTTCACAATATACAACCCCATGCATATCGATAGTAAACGTGCGAAGTGCATGACAATAAACATGGAGAAATGGATACCACAATATACCACATACGCGAAAACATGGTTAAGGCACAATAAATAATTTAACAATCTAGGATCCATCTCGCTCGAGTCACATTGCAAGGCCCAAACATAACTACATGATGTTTGTAAATAGTCAAGTGGTCTCGCAACCCATCGTAGCATGAGAGTGTAGCACATAGAACATGCAAGGACATGAATAAGGTCAACTCTAGCTGCTAAAATACCACCTCCCCCCCTAATGGTAGTTGTGCTTAGTAAACAAATCCGATATGATGCAGAATACACATTCTCACTAGACCTACAAGTGGCCTCTAAGTCAATTCCTATTCTCCCGAAATGGGTAGATAACTATAATGACCCGATCGGTCATTTTGATATCTAGCACGTTGTTTGGCGGTTTAAGACCTTGAGTAGCATTATTTCATGTATTGTGAATTGCACGTGTGGTTGATTTAGATTTTTGAGAAGTTGGGAGTTGGTTGGACGAATAATTCTCAATTTGGAAGCTTTAAGTTCGAAGAGTTGGCCAAAGTTTGACTTTTAGGTAAATGACCTCGTAATTAGAATTTGAAGGTTCTTATAGGTTCGTACGGTGATTTCAAACTTCGGCGTATGTTCAGGTTGGGTATCGGATAGTCCGAGAGTGATTCGACGCTTATTATTAGAAGTTCGCATTTTGAAAATTTTGAAACTTACTAAGTTTGACTCACAGTGGACTTGGTGTTTTATACTTAAGGCGGTGTTTTGGGACATTGTATAGGTTCATTTTATTGATTGGAACTAGTGTGTGAAGTTTTGTCATGATCTGGAATATCTATGTGTTATTCGGACGCGTTCGGCGAAGGATGAAGGTTTGAGGGTTAAGAGAGTTTAAGAAATTGAGTTTGATCTTTAATTCTTGGTTTTGATGTTGTAATTCATGTTGCGTGCCTTTAGACAATTTTACATAGGGCATATAAAATTGTTTTAATGATTGGACGGCGTTCCTCGAATCTCAAGTGAGTTTTGGGGTACTTTCGAGTTTTAAGCCCTTTAGAACTACTGATAACTTATGGCAGGGGTGTGAATCACGATCGTGAAAGTCTGGGCCACGATAGCGAATAGCAAAAATGGCACTGTGAATGCGATTGCAAAAGGTAGGGTCGCGATCACGAGGAAGGAATTTCTGCTATTAGTGGTCTGACTTCAGGAACTTATATCTTACAATTTATAAGGAATTTGGAGATGACCTAGAAAAGAAAGTTTTATCCCTTTCAACATAGTTTTTAGAAACATAAACCGTTTGTCATTTACAAGTTTGTACAAAATGTTTTGGCCATTATATGTAAGAATGTATTGACGAAAAATACGATTGACCGCGATCGTGATGAAGAAAATGATGCTGGAACATCTTTTAACCCCAATCACATGTTGTTTACCTTGAAAATGGTGTTAACAATTATATTTGATTTATGGTTCTAAAAATATGTGATTTATTCTAATAATAGTTAATAATCAGTGAATAAAAAGTGTAAGTAAGAAAGAGTATGATAACCAAACCAAATGATGTCACCGAACTGGGCCTCGAGCTCACTAGAATCGGGGGCCTCGAGGTCGGGTGATAGCAGTATATGAAGAACAATTAATGAAGGACAATAAATAGAGTACAATAAATGAAGAACAATAAAGCTGTAGAGTAATTGTTGAGCACGTTAAACGAGAAAAGCAGAGAATGTTTTATTGTAGTCAATATTCATGTGTTACAAAATGGTAGGGGTCCCCTTTATACAGGAGGGGAGAATCCCAACATAGTACTTGTCTAATTATGACAAGGAAATGTTATTGGTACAATTGTATAACGGCTTAGTACGAACTTGTACTATCTCTTGCAGACCTTATCAGCTCTAACCACGTGTCCTTGGGAATTTCCCGCATTTCCATGACGATCATCGATTTTGTACTGCTTCGAGGTATAGCGTGGTGAGACTTTGATGTACTCTCTCGAGTGGTGCACTTCGGGGTAGAACTTCGGACTTTGCTTCGAGCCTATCGAGACCGGGCTTGGAATGCCATAGAGGTCTCAAAATGGACTCCCCCAATTTTGTCCGTATACAGATAGTCCCCGCATATATTAGAGTGAAATGATAAGAAACGATTTTGAATTCTTGGCTCTTCGATATCCCCATCGTGACGTCATCCACGTGAGGTCAACAACCGATGTGAAAGAAAGGTTATATAGAGGTCTTGTCAACACGGATCTCAAAAAGCCTGCGAATCGCTATTGACCGCCCTTTAAACTCTTCCAATACGCTTAGATGACCCCTATAAATACTTCAATCCTTCACCTTTTATAGTTTTACAAAATCTTCAAATCTTCAAATCTTCATTAACAGTTTTCTATTTTCATCCTCTTTCTGTGCTTCATCTCTTCGTCAGTTTTCTCTTCTTACTCTGAAACTTTACCATAATCATGGCTAAAACTTCTAAGGCAGTCCCTCAAAAAGTGAAATCCTCTTCCTCATCACGCTTGTCTAAGAGCAAAATAGTAGTACCTCATCGTGTTGAGGAGTGTATCCCCGGACCCCTTGAAACATCATCTGATTTTAAAGTTGATAAACTTTCCTCGGTAGCGGGCCGATGCGAGCCCATGTCTCGGTATATTAGTTTGGTAACTGATATCGAGAAGGTCAAAGTCGATTGCCGCTGGGGGGAGGCGATGCAAGTGGAGATCCCTTCATCTGAAGAAGATACAACTACCCACAAAGCTGGTTTTCTCAGCAGATACATATATCACTTTACCTTAGGTCCTGTAGACCCTTCTTCACCAGCAATAGACCCCGTGATCCTCGATTTTGCCGACAATATCGAGTGACGCTCGGTAAGATCTATCCTTCTTTCTGGAGAATAGTATATCTAATCAGATATTTTTCGAACGTGGTCGAGGGGATGCTTTTTACCCTCGACCATATTATTAGATTGTATAGCCCTCATCTCTATCGAGGTGGCCTAATCAAACTGCAACGTCGATCTTCAAAGTTATTCTTTGCTAGCATCGACGAAGATAAGGACCAAGGCTGGATGAGCTGCTTCGTTCAAGTCAGGACCTCGGGCATGATTCTTGCTGAGAAGACGCCATTCCCCGATGAATGGAATATGCATCGTAAGTACTCATAAATCGAATATGCTTCATTAACTGAATGTTTTCTTTTCCCTTTTGAACTAATTCTTTTCTGATGATGCAGCTGTTGAGTTGTACCCCGGCGTGGTCCAGGACCTCCTGGGCTGGGTTCGACAATTAGATTCTACCCTCCCCCCCTATGCTAAGCATGTTTGGTATGACTTGGCCAAAACCCGATGGGAGGCCAAAAATCATGGTGAGCTTTTATCACTATTGTGTTTGAATTCCTTAGTAAAAGATTTTTTTGTGGTATACTTTATCTTTAGTGCTTACGCAGACCTCGGAGAAGATGATGACAATTGCCCACTGGTACTTGGGGGAAAACGAAGCATCGATGCTTCGAAGGCTGCCGAGCTGAAGACTGCTGAGCCAGGGGTTGCCGATATGGTCCCACCTCGAGTTGAGGTCCCTGAGCAGAATGTCGATCAGGGTACATTATGTGCCGATGAGCATTTGGTCGGAGAATTTGGGGGTCCCAGCTCTGAAACTCCTCAAAGGCGAGAGAAGGCCCCAATTGGGGTTGTTAATATAGGTGATCCTCCACCGGGTACGTCATTTTCTCCGAGACAAATACGGGATGTCCAAAATAGGGGAACTCCCTACTTGGGGGTATCCCAGGGAGAGAATGACATATTTGAAGATTATTTTGCCGGTTTTGAGGAGGGACCTGATCTCGATGCCTCACTTATTCTCAAGGAGGAGGAGAAACTCCAAAAACAGGTAATTTTTTGATATATCATTTGTGTTTTGAGTTTTGATCCTTGTTTTTCTTAATTCTTTCCTTTATGTTTTAGGTCGTGATACTCTACGACCAGGCCTTCTCCAAGTTATGAGCTGAGCTGGTTCATTGTGAGGAGGAGCTTAGGAAGCTCATGTCGGAGTCGAATGAGCTCAAAGCTCTATATGTCCGAAAGGAAGAGGAACTGAGTGGCTTTCGAGACAGCTCGGAGAAAGCGTTACAAGAGCGGGCCAACTTCATCGAACATGTAGCTTAGCCTTCGTAGGCTTACTTTGGGTTTTCACAACTTAGAATTTAACAATTTGACTTGGGATTTGCATATCAAGCAGAAGGATGACCTAGCGGTACGACTTCGGGAAGAGATTATGGCCAAAGATATTGAGATCCTCGAACTGAAGCAGCGTGTGGACAGAATGTCCTCTGAGATGGACACTCTTCGAGAGAAACTGACCTCGACCTAGTATCTTCTTCAGAATGCGAAAGAGGAGGGCCATAACTATAAAGTGCTTCATGATGAATCGGTCTCCGCATTATCCACAACCAAGGCCGAAGCCGACGCACTCATATCCTCATACAGGGATGATGTTGTTGCTGCAAATACTCGGACCAGGAAGATATCTGAAGAGGCTGAGCTCAATATGGCTCGCGCCCTTGGCCATGCTCGATTAGAAGCTCGAAGGATGGCTTCGAGGAAGTGCACGCCAAGGGTTTTGATCTTTCTACCGAGATCGAGGAAACGAAGGTCTTATAAGAAGAGTCGGCTGCACTGATCACTTCTGACGAGGGCTCTGCTAGCGGCTCGGAGAGCAGTGAAGATGAAGATTAGGCCTTTTTCGTTCATTTTATTTCTTCTTCTTTTGTGTAGGGCTCCGTGTGAGGGCTTTTTAAATGCACTCATGTAAATACACCTTTTGGAATACAAAGAATCTTCTTGTTTCACTTTTACTTTGCATTAACGCCTTTAATGTTCCACCTTTCAGCTATCATTCAAAGGTCGAACTTGAACTTTATTTTTAACCCTCCGGGCTCGGTCTCGGCGTAATAGAGACCCGTAAAATCGAGCTTCTTTGATCTCAATCGCATACCTTTCTTAGAACAGATTGATAAGAAAATGATTTGACTTCTCGGCCCTCGAAGGATTGTGTAGTGACGCCATTCTTATGACGTGACCGCGAAGTGACCGAAGTGGAACGCTGGTTCATTTCCCCAAAAGTCATAATTGCTTCGTCAGAGCCGATTGGCTATCAACATTAATGAATAATCGCCTCCTTTCTCTTATATATACTTGATTTCCCTCTCATTAAGAACATTACCGCTTTGTGCAACCATCTTCCTTCGAAGATACCATGAGAGGCGCTCGGAACTAGAGGTCGCCCGAATTAGGCGGAGTCCCGAATGAAAACGACCCCTTCCAGGGTTGCTCTACCGGGGCCGATGAGGCCGAACCAGCAGATGCAAACTCGTTTGAGGAGGCTCAGCGACTCTGCTCTATGGTGAGTTTTTGATGGCATTATAACCTTACTAACTTCATACTTTCTTCTTTTTTCTAACTGAGCCTTCTTTTTCGTAGGTCTTTGATAAACTTAAGATTGCGTTGCTTCGCTGTGAGGCCAAGATGCGTAGGCCATTGAAAGGGTAGAAATCCCTCGGGCTTCTTTGTAATAAGAAGGAAAGGGAATTGGTACACCTTCGGTCGAAATTGACCTGAGTTCGTGAGTATGAAGAAAAGCTAGAGAAGCAGGTAACCTTAGTCTTGAACGAATATGGACTTCATCTCCCTTCTTCGGAGGCTAACACTTCGATGTCCCAGTTGTAGCGAAAGATTGAGATGTTGGAGCGCCTTCGGGGCGAAGTCAACCAGGTCAATTCTAGGTGCAACGAATTGAAGGCACAAATAGATGTCCTTGTTGCAGCCAGGAAATATGCTTTGACTAAACTATCCGCCCATGAGATTCAACTTCGTAATGCTCGAGAGAGCCTCTTGGTTCAGGCTGTCACACCTCCTTTTTCACTACCCCGAGATTAATGAAGGGTAATAAGGGAGTTTTTCCACTTTATGTGACATTATTTGGTTTTGGGATTTATTATTATTTCAGAGTCGCCACCCGAATTTTTGACAATGCTCCGGGACACCATTTTGTTTTAAAAAAAATCCCAAACCGAGGAAATTTGACTCTGTTTTGATTTGTCTGCGACCAGAAATCCGAGTAAGGAATTCTATTAACCCGGGAGAAGGTGTTAGGCATTCCCGAGTTCCGCGGTTCTAGAACGGTAGCTTAACTATTATTATCTGGCCTAAATTATCTGATTATTTACGTGTTTTTTAGCCTATTATGCAATTAGCCTTATAAAAAATTTTGACCGCTTTTAGCATTTACGGATTTATCTTGAAACAAGTCACGATGGCGTGCCCTTGTTTGTTTTGGACACATTGTAATTGCGCCACATGAAATGCACCCGCAATTACAATATGTGATTTTATTATTATTTTGAGTTAGAGTCGAGGACATGAGTTGCCACACCCGAGTGTAGATTATATAGTCAAGATTATGGTCATGACGATTTAAAAATGCCTATTTTTGAGGCGATCTTCAATGATTCTCTTAATTTTGAATTTTCCCGAAAAAAGAGGTATTTTCAGCTTTACGAGGTATGTGTATGAATCAATTCGGATATTTATGGATTTATCTTGGGACAAGTCACGATGGCGTGCACTTGTTTTTTTTAACACATCGCAACCACGTCACATGAAATACACCCGTGATTTCTACGTGTGATTTTATTAATGTTCGAAGTTTTTGTCGGGTAGCATGAGTTGCAAACCCGAATGGAGATTACGTAATTATGACTATGCCACAAAATTCGTACCTAAAACTAATGAACCATTCTATTTCTTAAAACTAACCCAATTTCTGATTTTTCAAGAACAAAAAAACGTTTTGAATGCCTTAACTAAAAGGCCATAGTATAGAAATGTATTACATCTTTTCATTCAACTAATTAAGCCCAATGACTACACAACCCAATCAAGTTAATAAATAATAGCCCAACTATTACTTTTGACCTATGTCCTATCAATCCATCTTTGAAGAAGAACAGAACTCTAACTCTAACAACGTGAGAACCAAAAGGATAGAGAAAACTAAGATGATTTAGGATTTATGGATAAACATTCATATTATTTCGAAACAACTATTCTAAGCATGTCGTTGGTGATTAAACTCTACATTTCAAATCCTTAACAAATCAACAACATGGAGCACAATAACAGAGTATAAAATCATATGGAATAATACTATTAGATTCAAAGTACAAAAGAGTAAAATTGGACCTTTATTACCGCACCCTCTTTCTCTGCTGCGTACAATAAAAATGGAGCTCCAAATAAAGCAACAATCCATGGATGAGCCATCAATCAGAAACTCGAACTGCGAACTCGAACGGAAGACCTCGACTCAAATTGTAACTATTCGACGAACTTGACTCAAAAAATGGGGACAGCTTTGAGGTGTTTTGAAATGAGGTGTTTTGAAATGAGGTTTTTGGCCCGTTTTGGGGTGGTGTTT
Organism: Nicotiana undulata; assembly: GCA_005239495.1. Taxonomy (NCBI): domain Eukaryota; kingdom Viridiplantae; phylum Streptophyta; class Magnoliopsida; order Solanales; family Solanaceae; genus Nicotiana; species Nicotiana undulata. The sequence continues at coordinate 36,137 of ML260387.1, read as the reverse complement.
CGCTGGTATTTGTACAGCTGAAGCAGTAGCGATGATCCAGTGGAGTTACAGCTGCTTCGGGGTGGTTTTGGGGGCTGGATTTTTTGTCCTTTTTCTGCTCGTTTTGGTCTGATTTCGCAGCTAATTTCAGCTGTTATACAACTTGTTTTGGCCGATTTTTCATGGCTTTTCTTTTGCTGGTTTTCTGGCTCAGTTTTGCTGTGATTTTGGAGTCATTTTGGCACTGTTTTGGTCCATTTTCTGCCGCATTTTTGGGGGTTGTTCAGTGCTGTTTTTTTCGGCTAGTTTTGGGTGATTGTTTAAGCTCTTAGAGTTGCTGCTTCATGGCTATTTGCAGCTAGTTTTGAGGCTGTTAAATGGATGATTTACGTGATGCTTTTCAGTTGTGTTTATGGACTAAAGGAGGTGATTTATGGAGGAAGAAGAAAGCAGCAGCTGCTGAATTTTTTGGCCTCAAGCAGCCGCGACTTGCATCTTCTTCTTCTTCTTTAATTTTTACTCTTTTGCCTAGGTTCTCTTTTTGTTGTGAAGGATATGGCTGATGGGTGTAGCCTTTTCTAAGGAGATTAGGTGTTCATTATATAGAAGAGGGGATTAGGGTTGTAATGTGGGGAATTTGGTTGGGCCTGAGATTTTGGGCCCTGAAATTAGTCCAATTTGAAACAAGGGCAAATTTTATCTTTCAAAAATAGTCATCTTACTACTAATTAAATTTCTTTTATCGAAACAACCTAATTAAAATTTTAACTAATTAAATAAACTAATTGATTAAGATAATGTATATTTTTGTGACTTTTATATATTAATCTATCAATTAAAGGGTAATTAAATTATAAAAATGCAAATTAAACCTAAGATTACGTAAAATAAAAAAATGTGACAATTTTTATGATTTTCTATGATTTTAAAATATTAAACATGCATGAAATGCAACTAAATAAAGAAAAGTTCCTAAAATTCATTAAAAGTTATTTTTTGATTATTTTTAGGAGTAATTTCCATGCGGGCAAAAATTGGGTGTTCACATGCGAGCATGATAGCTAAGCTCGAGGCCGATCTTTCTAAGGTGAAAGTCGAAGTTGTGGAGGCTAGATCCAAAGCCGAAGAGATACAAATAAATGCCGATAAGAAGGTGGCCATCTATATGAAAGATGTTTCTGATGCTCTAATGGAGTTGAGGGGGGCCTCCGACCGAGAGAAAAGAGTCAATGATTATGTTCAATGTCGATCCCGGAGGGAAACCCTTGAGGAGATTCATGGTAGGGGCTTCGACCTCTTCGAGGAGATAGAGCAGGCTAAGGCAGACGAGGATGATGACAAGTTCCTCCTTCCCTCCGATGATGAAGCCGAAAATGATGAAGAAGAGGTTGGCGAGGAGGTTGATCCCGGAGGGGTAGACGAAGGTAGTGTCCCCGAAGGGAAAAGACAAAGTCCCTGATTATAGATTAGGTTTTTTCTAATTTCTGTAAAAAAAAAGGGTTCCCTTTGGGAGTGTTGTATTTTTACTTTTCATACCATTATCATAATATAAAGGAATTCTTCTTTCCATCTTTATGTCGTGTTAATTTCTGCCTTGCCTATGCCTTAGCCTTTGAATTTTGATGATGTTGGTCATTAGTCTGATATGATGGACATAGAATATAAAACCCTTAGGTTTCTAGTTCAGTGAACGATCGATAATAGGTGATCTCTTAGGGTCTGATCTATGAGTTAAGCTTTTAGCTCGAGAATTGCGAGCCCGAACTTAGATGAGGTCTCGAGCACAGTGTGTTTTGGCCTTTAAGTTCTTTGGGTGTCGACCCTTAGGTTTTAAAACATTGTCCCTTAGGCTATTTTCAATTTGGCTCATAGGCTTTTTAATTTGGCCCTTATGCTATTTAGGTTGGCCATTAGGCTCTTACATACCTGCCCTTAGGCTCTTTTTAGATTGGGTCGATCGACCTCTGATATGGCTATAATTTTTCCCCATTCTGGCTAAAGACTTTTAAAGTTTTGGTTATGCCTTGGCATGTTTTTTGTTCACCGACTCTTCGACGACTCAAATAGTAACCTCGATTATAAGTCGATATGTGACGATAATTGAGTACCTCATGAGGTTCTCTCGAAGGCTGGTTTTTCGAAGCCTTTTCGTTGTTCGTAGATGATATTATCGAAGCTCCTTTTCGTATGCTGAGGGTAGCCTGAATAACCTTTTTTTTTATAAATATTTTCGAAGTATTTGAAGGCCTTTAGTTTTATGGCGGATGTCGGATGTATCCGAGCCGCGTTAATTCAGTTGTAGACTTTTCATATGACCGTAGTATTTATATTAGGCCGTAGCCATTAGTCCCTAGGTGAGATGACCTCGGCATCTATATCAAGGGTATGCCTTTTTAGGGGTCTTACAAGTTCGAATATATAGCATAGGCCTTAATATCAAGGTTATGCCTTTTAAGGTCTTATAAATTTGAATATGCCTCGTTGAGGTATTATAGGTTTGATTTTGCCTCATCGAGGTCTTATAAGCTCGATGTTTCCTCATTGAGGTCTTATGAGTTCGAGTCTTTGATGACTTGATAAGTTTACTGTCAATGATAGTCCCCGAGTGTTCGAGAGTGGCCCTTGGGTCATTTCATCTAAAAATAGTAAGCTTCTTTGAGGCGCACGGTTTTGATAAATAAGGATGCTTCTTTGATTGATCAGTATATTCATACATGTTCTTGCCCCCGGGGGCTCGAGTATTCTACAAGGACACGGTTTGTTTGACCGTTTGGCTCATTACAACATTCTCCTATCGAGGCCCTCTTTGGTATAACTTGATTCCTTTGAAAAAGTAACCTCTGAGGGTGATGCCCCCATGTATTCGAGGTTGACTAAAAAGAAGCCTTGAATACTTGTTGAGTTTTCCTTAGGTAGCATATAGATGTTGCCTTGTTAAAAACCTCGTCGGTAACACCCGTTTGGGATAAAATTCTATCTAAGAGAAAAAGAGTGCAACGCATGCTTTAAAACCCAAGGTCTTCGAGTTGGAGGGTGCATCGATTCCTCTCAATCAAACACTTGCAACGAGTTAGTATTAAATATAAATGAAAAGGGAGAAGATTATACCTCAGTAATAATAGCGCTTGAGCATCGATATGCTCCAATTGCTTGGTAGTTGCTCTCCTTCCATGGTGCTAAGTTTTTGGGACCCTTTTCCTACTACTCCGAGTACGCGATACAGTCCTTCCCAACTAGGGCCTAGCTTTCATTCATTCGGGTTTCGAGTGTTCATGGTAACCTTTCTTGGAACTAAGTCCCCGATTCTGAAGTAGTGGAGGTTTGTTATTCTATTGTAGTACCTTTCGTTCTTTTGCCTTCGAGCAGCCATTCGAACTGGTGCGGCCTCGCGCTTTTTTTCTAGTAACTCGAGGGCGATGTTCATGGTCTCATTGTTTGAGCCCTCGGTGGCCTTGATATTTTCGGGGTCGATTTCAATTTCCTTGTTCGACACCATGAGGCCCAAAAATTTGCCTTAACTGACTCCAAAGGAACATTTCTGGGGGTTGAGCTTCATGTTATAGCTTCTGAGAATATCGAATGTTACCTGCAAATGAGTCAAAAGGTCCTTTGCGCGTAGGTACTTAACTAGCTTGTCATCAATACAAACTTTCATAGACTTGCCTATTTGATGTTCGAACATCTTATTAACTAGGCGTTGATATGTGGCTCCCGTATTTTTTTGCCCGAAGGGCATTACAGTATAACAATTTGTACCATTTCGTGATGAACAAAGTTTTTACCTGGTCCTCCGGGTTCGTTTGAATTTGATTGAACCCAGGGTAGGTGTCGAGAAAAATAAGTATCTCATGGTCGGCGATGGCATCGATCAAGCGATCGATATTGGGCAATGGGAATGAGTCTTTAGGGCATGCTTCATTCAGGTCTTTGTAATCTAAATACATTCTTCCTATTTTGAGAAATTTTGTTACCTCGTCATTGATGAATGCATGCTTTACCTCAGACTGAGGCATGTTTAAGATCTTCGACCATTGACTTTGTCATCCTCGATCAACAGCTCGCTGATCACCCATTCTTCAGGTTCAACCGAGGGTGTATACTGTGGTTGCTATTTGGCTATCTGCTTGTCTTTGGACTTCTCCAAGGTGGAAGGTGTCGATGTCGGTGGAATGTAGTGCACTGCGAATGTCTCCTTTGCTACATGCTACTCTCGATACACCATTTTTACACCATCCTTTGATGGGAACTTCATCATTTGATGAAGAGTTGATGGCATTGCCCTCATGCTATGTATCCACGGCCTTCCAAGTGAGGCATTGTACCTCATGTCGCCTTCGATGACATGAAACTTGGTATCTTGAATTGTACTGGCCACGTTTACTGGGTGGATGATTTCCCCCCTCGTTGTCTCACTCGCCATGTTGAATCTGTTGAGGACTCGAGAGGCAGGTATGATCTGATCGAGCAGTCTGAGCTGCTCCACCACCCTTGAACTGATTATGTTGGCCGAGCTACCTGGATCCAGGAGCACACACTAAATTTGAACCTTATTCAAAATAAAAGAAATTACCAGTGCGTCATTATGAGGCTGAGACAAGGCCTCGATGTCCTCCTCGCTAAATGTAAGAGCATCTTTGGTATATAACTCCGAGTTCGCTTTTCCTTGGTGATGGATACTTTTGTTAGTTTGAAAATGGGTTCTTGTGGGACATCGATGCCTCCAATGATCAAATGAATGATGTGCTGAGGCTCCTCCTTTTAATTTATCCTGTTCGCCTCACTTTCTGGAAAGTGGTTCTTATCTCCGTCGTTGAGGAACTCTTGAAGGTGCCCTTCGCTAATCAGTCGGGCTACCTCATCTCAAAGTTGTCTACAATCATCGGTCCTATGACCGTGAGTGCCATGGTATTTGCATACTAAGTTGGGGTTCCTTTGTGAAGGATCTGATTGTATGGGTTTTGGCCACCTGGTATCTCTGATCTTACCTATGGATGATACGATGTTTAAGGCATCGATGTTGAAGTTGTACTCAAACAATCGGGGTTCCTCCATCGACCCCGTGTGCCTGTCGAACACAGTTTTGTTCATGAGTCCCCAAGAACTCTGGCCTCGATCCACCCTTCGATCTTTTCGAGGTATATTATGCCTCGGGGCATTTCTTCGATCCTCGGAATATGTTTGGTATCTTTCCTTGTTCGGTCTCGACTCACTTTCTGCATTCCTTGATTCCTTTGCTAAGAGCCTACTCGGATATCCTGAGCCCGATGGGGCTCCCAATTGGTCGTCCTCGACCCTGATCTTCGATTGATACATGTTGTGCATATCTACCCAAGTTACGGGGGGATACTCAATCAAATTCTACTTCAGCTGCTTCAAAGCTATCGAGCTTCGTTCGTTCAAGCCCTGAGTGAAAGCCAGCACTGCCCAATCATCGGAGACTGGTGGTAATTCCATTTGCTCCATTCGAAAGCAGGATACGAACTCCCTTAGCATCTCGTTCTCTCTTTGTTTAATTTTTAAGACATCTGACTTCCTTGTGGCGACCTTAATTGCACCAACATGTGCCTTCACAAAAGCGTCTGCCAACATGGAAAATGAATCTATTGAGTTCGGGGGGAGGTTATGATACCACATCATGTCCCTTTTCGATAGTGTTTCCCCAAACTTCTTCAACAAGACGGACTCAATTTCGTTGCCTTTTAAGTCATTCCCTCTTATACCACAAGTATAAGTGGTAATATGCTCATTGGGATCTGTGGTCCCGTTGTACTTTGAGATATCAGACATCTTGAACTTCTTCGGAATAGTCTTCAGAGCTGCACTCGATGGAAATGGTTTCTGCACGAAATTCTTTGAATCTACCCCCTTCCAAATCGGAGGTGCACCTGGGATCTGATCGACCCTCGAGTTATAGGTTTCTACTTTTTTGTCGTTGGTTTCTATCTTCTTTTCTCCTAATTCAATCCTTTAAGTAAGGTCCTCAAGCATTTTCATGATAGTGGGGTATGTTCCTGACCCATTGTAACTAGATCTTTCTGGTGCTTGCTCAACTCGAGGAGTTGTTCTGGTCCTTCTGTGGTCGGAGTCTTCTGCTGACTTTGTAGCTGAGCAATAGCCATTTGTTGTGCTTGTAACATTTCAAAAATGACTTGTAGGCTAACTTCTCTTTCTTCCCAAGCTTGTGTTCTTTGCGCTTCATGTTGGTCACCTCCGCGTGCACTTCCGTCGGTATCAGTGTCTACATCAACATGCAAAGCATTACCTGAGCCTACATCGACGGGGATTTGTGCTGGTGCCACCCCAGGGTTTTGCAGTGGCACACCAACGACTGAGGCAGTTGTACTATGTTTTCCATGGAGCTCAAGATTGTTGTTTCCATGTGCATTTGTTGAGTTTGAGTTAGACATTTTTTGACCTGAAATCAAAGATTCTTGGACAAGAAAAAATGTGAAAAATAACTTGTGTTTTCAGAAAACTAGCACCAAGACAATCACTATTAATTTTAGCCCCACGATGTGCGCCAAACTGTTTACCTTGAAAATGGTGTTAACAATAATATTTGATTTGTGGTTCTAAAAATATGTGATTTATTCTAATACTAGTTAATAATTAGTGAATAAAGAGTGTAAGTAAGAAAGAGTATGATAACCAAACCAAATGGTGTCACCGAACTGGGCCTCGAGCTCACTGGAATCGGGGGCCTCGAGGTCAGATGATAGAAGTATATGAAGAACAATTAATGAAGGAAAATAAATAGAGTACAATAAATGAAGAACAATAAAGCTGTAGAGTAATTGTTGAGAACGTTAAACGGAAAAAGCAGAGAATGTTCTATTGTAGTCAATATTCATGTGTGTTACAAAATGGTAGGGGTCCCCTTTATACAGGAGGGGAGGATCCCAACATAGTACATTTCTAATTATGACAAAGAAATGCTATTGGTACAACTGTATAACAACTTAGTACATGCTTGTACTATCTCTTGTTGACCTTATCAGCTCTAACCACGTGTCCTTGGGAATTTCCCGCCTTTCTATGACGATCATCGATTTTGTACTGCTTCGAGGTATAGCGTGGTGAGCCTTCGATATACTCTCTCGAGGGGTGAAATTCGGGTCGAACTTTGAACTCTGCATCGAGCCTCTCGAAACAGGTCTTGGAATGCCATAGAGGCCTCAAAATCGAACTCCCCCGATTTTGGCCGTATACACATGCCTAATAACCGCGATCGTGATGAACGAGCCATGGCAGTCGTATTAAACATCTAATTTTGGGATTTTGAGTTCATTTCTTCATCCATGTACCACAAGGTCAGTTGTTCCTACTTGTTTCGAGTTAAGTACATGCATTTTAACATGGAATTTGATAGAAATTGTGGAATTTTTTGAAGAAAAATTAGAATTGGTATTTTTGGATTTTGACCATGAAATTAGACATGGAATTGAGAATAAATTATATATCTTCTTAATGCGATGGATAATACTTACCTTTGAAATTTTCGGAATCCGGGCACGTGAGCCTGGGACATGATTTTTTTGACTCTTCAAGTAGAGTTAGGAATTGTTATATTACGAGTAGTGGAGTATGTTTTGATTGGTTTTATGTTGTTTGATTAGATTCTGATCATTTGGCAGTGATTTAAGGTATTAGAGAGGTATTGGAGTTGGTTATCAGATTTTGGACCGCTGTAAGTCTCTGGTCTTACCTTGTGAAGGGGAAACTACCTCGTAGGTGTTATATTTGTTATGTGCTACTTGTTGTGGGAGACGGGTATGCACGAGGTGATGAGAGTCCGTATGTAGCTAAAATCATGTATATGTCCGGGTTGACTAAAGATTTTATCACGCAATAATTGTATTACCTAAACTCAACTTGTTAGTTTTATTACCTAAAACTTATAAATGAACTTTGATTGTAGATCATGTTAGGTCGAACCTCAGTACCTTGAGTCGTTTGGCGTGAGATTTGACTGTTGGTAGAAGTTATGCTTACATTATGTTCCTATTTTTGTGTTGAAAATATGTGGACGGTAATTCAATAGATTTCTTTTCTTCCTGGGGATCGGGTTGAACGCCTTGGCCGTATATTTGAGGTGCATTCATGGATTGGGTCGTACAACCTCGGTAGTGTATGTACATGACTTTATGAATCGGTTCGTACGACCTCAGCATAACTCGTAAATAAGATCGTTAGGAGTCCGAATATTCATGAGATTTCCCTTTTGATTGAGACCTGGCATTTACATGATAATCCTTATTTGTTCATGTAGCATATGATAATTGAGAGATTCATATGGACATTATGTTGGAGGATGGATTCTGATAGTTATAATTCTTACATCATTACTGCCATTGTGTTTCACATCTATTTATAATTTATTATATTGATTTATTGGACCCTTAGTAAGTGTCAATGTTAACCCCTTGTCACTACTTTTCCGGTGTTAGGCTAGATACTTACTGCGTAGGCATTGGTTTTGCGTACTCATGCTACATTTCTTCACAGATTGTGAAGGTATGTTTGGTGGTCATTTGGTCATATGAGCGCAGCTGTTGAGGGGACCTTATGGTGAGATGCATTCCATATTATGGTTTGCATCACATAGAGTCTTCCTCATGTTCATTTATATTGTCATGTTATTTTAAATTCCATACATATATTATATTAGTATTGTACTTCCTAGTATATGCTCATGCACTTTTGACACCAAGTTTTGTGAGTTTCTAGTAGATGTTATGGTTTTGCTTAATATTTTCACCATTCCCTTTCATGTTTTATTTATGTTTTGTATCGCCATGGTTTTCTCCGTATTGATTTTCATTATTTAATAAAACTCATATTTTCAAAAGTAATAAAATAAATAATTAAGTTGATAGTCCATCGTTGGCTTTCCTAACGGCGACGTTGAGTGCTATCAAAACCTATAGTGGGGATTAGGCCGTGATAGCTTGGTATCAGAGAGCTAAGTTCACTTAGGTTTCATGAGTCATGAGCAAGTCTAGTAAAGTCTTGCGGATCGGTATGGAGACGTGTTATACTAATCTTTGAGAGGCTTCAGGCCTGTTAGGAGAACTTCTCTTCTTGATTCCTCGTCGTGCGATTTGATTTCGTTGAAGCTTATGTCTTCATTTCCTTCCTACTCATACTTATATGATGTTGAGCGCTTGTTATCACTTGGGAATCGAGGAGTTGTAGTGGTGCTACAGATATGCTGCAGGATGTTTTTTCCCTGCGTATACGGGATGCCTATTATCATCGCCTTGTGGAAGGGTGTTCTACCGTTTCATCCAGTGTTAGTGTTGCCTATGATTTCGCGGCTATTTATCGTGTATTGTGATGTTCATGCATTTTTATCATGCAATGCTGGTGTAAATTGTAGATGCCTAATTATGCGTTGTGGTAGTTAATGACTCGAGAGGAGGATTATTCGGGTCAAGGTTTAGAGATTCGATATTTAGTCCCAGCAGGGAAGAGGCAATTGGACTGTGGATGTTCAAGTTTTGGTTTATGGAGTAGTGAGATTGGATATTTTCGAACTTGGTGGAATTCTTGTTTGTTATGTGGTGTTGGCATCCTTGTTTGAATGCATTGTGGCTCGTTAGTATGATGGTCCTCATTTTTTTGCCTTTAGGGCACAGTGTTATGAAATAGTATCTAAAAAGCAATTATCGAAGATGACAGTGTGTTGCGATTTCGGAGTCGGCTCGGTGTTTCCAATATTGATTGTTTGATAGATAGGATCCTTGAGAAGTCTTAGAGGTGATGTAATTCTATTTGTTCGGGTGCTACGGAGATGGATCGTGATGTAGGGAGGCATTATTGATGGCAGAAGAAGGGGCATTGCTGGATATATTTTGGTGTTGAATTTTAGCAGGTTGAGTATGAGTAGCAGATATCGAGTAGTTCGCTTCGATAGGAGGCTAAATCGATGTTGGAGTAGGGGCATATCGTATGGATTTTGTGGCGGGGTAGCCACTTGCTTTGTGAAAGCTTCGTATGATTTGGGTCAAGTTGGGTAAATGACTAAGTCTATGTATTTCGTTTGAATATGACGGAAAGGTGTTTTCTAGGAATTAAGAGGGATAGGAATGCTTGATTTTCGTTTTGGGATACTATGTGGCTTTGAGTTGCAAACGTATTTTTGGATCGCCAGTTGATACTAATGGGATGAACAGACTCTTACAGTTGGAGGATGAGTGTGGAATTAGGAGAATTAACTAATTTCATAATGGATGTGGTTATTGGAGGATGTCGGTATGATGTTACACGTGGGGTATCTCATGTGAGAAGGTTAGGAGTTGTATGACTTTTGACGAAGTTTTTATAAAGAGTTCTACCTTCTATCTAATGGGATGCATGTATTTCGATGTGAGCTTGGATAGCTCGAAGAAGATTGTATGACTGACACGAGGTTGGGTACGTGATAGTGGTTGATAATTCGGGATGTGTTATTAGTCGTGCAACAAGAATTTATGAGACATTTGGCTGAGTAACGGTGCGAGATCATGGTAATTGAGACAGAGTAGTCATTGTGGGTTCTTGATTTATATGATTGTGGCTTAAATCTAAGTGGAGGATCTTATCGTCTATGATTAGGTCATGTGGTTATGTGCCTTTGTATTTTTGGGTTATCGGTACATTAGTGGATCAGTTATGACTAACGGAAGAAAACCTCAGGGGTAATTCGAGCAAGTGATTTGATGGATTTGTGCTACGTGTAACATTATTTATATATGAGGGTTTTGGAATGATTCAGACTTTATACTTCTGGTGGATGTGATGTACAAGGGAAAGAATTCAATCGGTTGCTTCATTAGAGTGCTCATTTTCTAACGTAGCACTAGTTGTTTGTTCAAATAGTCGGGACTAAACTAGAGTGGGCGACCCTCAATATTGGTTCTAGTGGATTCGAGATTCAAGGAGTGGTGCTTAAGGATTTTTTGGGTTCGTTATGTCCGACAGAATGTTGGGTTTTGTAGCAGTGTGCGAAGGGTACTTGGAGTATTTACATGTCATCATCGGATATGTGGTACAGTATTAGAGAAATGGTAGATACAGCTTAAGATTTACAGAAGATCTAATCAAATTAGATGTATCGGTTTGAAATAATATTGACTGCATGAGGAGAGTATAGAGTGGCTTATGGGTTTTGAGGCGAGGCAATCTTTTTCTTTGGGGTCAGTCGGGATAAGTGCCGCATGAGGCCCGATATGTGCTGGGAATGAGAGGTATTAATTCTGAAGGCAAGCCAAGAAGAAATAAGAAGAAGTTGAGTCAGTTTGGTAGTGGTTTGGAGCAATATGGTAAAGGAAATGATTGGTTCCCTTAGGTATAATAAGGCTATACAGGTGTGTCGTGGCTATACTTGCAGGCTTAGTAGTCTCCGTAATTTCATTGACCTAGAGGTGTTTGATTCCGATTGTTTTGTTATGTTTAAATGGGCCCCGAAAGTGTTATGGTGGTTTAGGCCACACTTGAGGTTCGTGTTCTCTACGGTTATGGGAAGTTGGTTGCATGTTTCGATTTTCCTCCTAAAATAAGTTAAGTGAAAGGTTTCTAGGTGATGACGTGTTTATTCTACTAGTGGTACAGGAGTCATGATGGAATCTTAGCACTCTCGTGTAATAGCATAATAGGTGAAGCGAGTGGTGTGGAGTTGGAATTTGATGGATCAAGGTTGCGGTTGAGTTTGATTGGAATGTCACGAGCTTGGAGGAGCGGAGAAAGATTTAAGATGTTAAGAGTATGCTAGCGCTAATTTAGTATCGCCTGAGAATGGTGTTCTATGGAAGAGGTATTGTGTATTGAATTGTGGATTCTTGATATGAATTATAGAAATAGCATGGCCCTATTGATGTTCATATTTTTATACCTGGCGCGGAAGGTTATGGGAGTATCTCCCACGGGGTGTTCTGAACATTGTGACGCATCAGTCATGTACTACTTGAACTAAACTTGTTCGCTTAATTACCTAAAACTTATAAATGAAATTTAATTAGAGATCATGTTAGGTCGATTCTCATTACCTTGAGTAGTTTGGCGGGATGTTTGACTATTGGTAAAAGTTATGCTTACTTTATGTTCCTGTTCTTGTGTTGCAAATACATGGCCCGTATTTCGATAAGTTTATTCTCTTCTTGGGGATTGGGCCGAACACCTCAGAAGTATATTTGAGATGCATCCATGGATCAGTCTGTATGACCTCGACAGTGTATGTACATGACTTTATGGATCGGTTCGTACGACCTCGGCATAACTCGTGTGCAATATCATTTGTAGTCCGAATATTAATGAGAATTCCCTTTTCATTGCAACCTGACATTTACATATATTCCTTATATGTTTGAGGTAGCGCTTGATATTCCTTATATGTTTAACATAGCACTTGATATTTCTTATCTATTAGATTGCATTTGATAATTGAGAAATTCACATGGACATTATGTTGGAGGATTATGATAGTTACAGTTCTTACCTCATTACTATCGTTATGTTTCATATCTATTTATAATTTACTGTACTGATTTTTTGGACTACTAGAAAGTGTCGATGCCGATCCCTCGTCACTACTTCTCCAAGGATAGGTTGGATACTTACTAGTTACGCATTGGTTTACGTACTCATGCTACACGTTTGCACTGATTGTGCATGTATTTTTGGTGGTCATTTGAGTGCATGACCGCAACTGTTGAGAGGACCTTACGGTGAGCTGCATTCTAGGTTACAATCCGCAGCACACGGAGTTTCCGCCATGTTCATTATGTTTTTCTATCTATTTTACATTCCAGGAAGATATTTTATTAGTATTGTACTTCCTACACTTTCTAGTATATGCTCATGCAATTGTGACACCGGGTTTTGGGAGTTTCTAGTAGATGTGCTTTACATTGTCACCATTTACTTTTCATGTTTTTTATCACCATGCTTTTCTCCGAGTTGGTTTTCTTTATTTAATAAAACTCATATTTTCGCAAGTAATAAAATAAATAATTAAGTTGATAGTTCATCGTTGGCTTGCCTAACGACAACGTTGGGCGCCAACACGGCATATAGTGGGGATTGGGTCGTGATAATAACCTATGAAAAGTCCACAATAATATATTCATAGGACATACAATCAGTCGTCAACCTATTAACATACCTTCCACTTGACCCCATCTAGGAGAGGAACCACAACACACAACATACTCCTCATGCCGGTAGCAGGCATCTGTCCCAAGAAGTGATCGACACTATCAAGAACACTTTGAAACCCGTCTGCACATTATCAACTATCAGAACCGAATCCTCCTTACTCAAAAGTCAAGGAGGCTGTCAAACCCAAGAGTATTGCTACAAATAACTAGTAATGCCTTACCACACCAAAGGAATCAATCACCTTTTTACTACGCTGACTCAAACCACTACTAAGCTGACCCATTTGTGCAAATTCTCCTCGACTGGCCTTCGAGTTAACACTTCTCCCTGCCAGTACACTACGATCCTAAACCAAAGCTCACCACAAGAGATCCTAGCATGAACCACGACATCTGAAAGCCCATAAACCAATGCATTCCCTCAGAAGCACTAAATGATGTCGCAACCGAGATACCCACTCTGAAGAGACCTTTTGTGACAGGAATACTGCAAGTCACAGCACCATCCTATGTAAATCCCAAATCTTAGCCATATACAAATATGAGAAATCCACAAATACCACATACGAACCTTGAACTATTAGAACTTTCTCTAAGGTCATCCATTATGCTCAAATCCCCCAATGCACCGCCAATAGGAGGCGAATGATTGGTACTCCATTAGCGCACAAACACCTTAAGAAGTAATTCCAATCTTTAAGAAGCTTAGTGAATCCCAACTCCATGCACACTACATCCACCACGAATGATAACCCAAATCATTCCAAGATTTCCACATATCCATATAGTGTAATACATCATGCATCCAGAAATTTCCTTACTCGAGTCATCCTTGAAATCAACCTCTTCAAGTCATAACCAATCCATAATTATGCCTCAGACCAAAACGAATATAACACATGAACCATGAAATGTGATTGCTGCTAGTAAACTCCCACTCTTGGCTCGAAGCCATAGAACATAACACCCAACAACCTACAATACCCTTATTCCATCAGTGTCATAACCTCGCACTGTAATTCAACTAAATCCTTCATAAGCTCATGTGGCTCTAATCATAAAAGACCTCAAATCACGTACTAAGTGCATATCCATCCTCGTGACAGTCGTGCAACCTTCCTCAAGTGATTCGAACTCAAATTGCGGCGCATACGCATCCCACTGGTAGAAAGGAAACTCTCCACAGAAACTTCATAGTGATCACACAACCTCGGAACATCGCGCAGGAGATAACCTACCCACATAGCCTCAAACTGGCATCTCTCTAACCCTATCATGGTCACAACCACGATGCAATCACTTAATCTTCCTGAGTCTAAACTCGACAAGACATAAGAACCTATTTCATTCCAAAAATTAATAACATGGAAGATTTCCTCCACGCGCTCATAACTCGAGACTGTACAACGCATCAAGACAAAAATCAATCATCCGTAGTCATTTTGCATCCCAAACAAAAACTTTCCACGTCACATCCAGACCATCTAAGCACACTCTACAGTCGCATCATACTTATCATATAGCTATCCAACCACTCACCGAGCCATCAATACCACTCTCATGGCACTATCAGACATATGAATTTGTAAGCACATACTCACACAACTGAAAACACTGAGTCCAAACTGTGATCTAAACCTCGCCTCAAGTCGTCCAAACTTGCCTATCTCTATAACACGGATAACACATCTCATACCTCATCCATGGAATCACAAGACATCAATCTACAACCGATATCGACATAACGTATGAGTGGATAGAAGGAATTCTAAGTTACATGCTTCAAGCTGAATCAATGTCGTACGATAAAGAAGTAAATATGGGAAGTTTCCTACATGCCTTGTAGCCTCTTGAAGATAGGTGTGGGCATTATCATATTGATGCGCATGACTCTACTACACACTTGCTCATGACTCGTAGAGCCTATGAACCTAGAGCTCTAATACCAACTTGTCACGACTCAAAATCCCACTAAGTCATAATGGCACATAACCCAACCCGTTAGGTACGCCAAGTAATTTATGTTAAAGCTAACTGAGAAATCAACAATATAAACAATATAATCTACAATCGAATTCAATACAACTACCCAAGGAGTGGTAGTACAATACATGAACCCCTACGATTTCGATTTACAAAGTCGATATGAATAATAAATACAATATATGTTTGATGTTTACATAAATAAAGATGAATCCTAAACTACCATGAACAAGAGGTAGCTCGAATCTGGAAGGCAAGTACGCCTTTAATTCAAGGCTCTGTCTTCCACAGCTATGCAGCTCCAAGATCTACATCCAAGGTGCAGAATTGTAGTATGAGTACAACTGACCACATATACTCAGTAAGTATCTTCACTAATCACAATGAAGTAGTGGCGAGGTTTGTAAGTCAAAAGATACTAATATAACGTGTTCATATAGATTTACAACAGAAACAATACTAGGAATAATAGAGAAGAGTAAAAGAACAAATATGTGAAGCACTAAATTATTACTAAAAGAAATTACGGTCAGTTTCCTCAATATCGCAACCAACATTCTTCTTAAAGAGATAACCCGCAAACAACATCGTAACCCCTCGAATCTTCATAGTACAATGAATGTAATCAAAATATCAAATAAAATGACATGCCAATACCCTTCGTGAAGTTATCTCATCCCTACCAAATATATGAATGAATGGTAAATAATTGGCACGCCAACAACCTTTCATGAATTTATCACATCCTTACCAAGAATATGTATAACAGCACCAACAAGGTGAAAGAAATGCCAATAACACTAACAACAAAGTGGAAGTACACAAATAGCAATAACGAACAAGGTAGAGAATTTGAAAAAGGGTAACAAACAAGGTGGGAGTCACAGAAGTAATAATAGCTATTAATGTAGGCGAACGTAGATTTCATGAACTAGCATGGTAGAAGGTTTAGATGATAAAATGACAAACGAGAAAAGCATAGATGTAAATATAACAAACAATAAAGATAGCATGATCTTGTCAAGATAAATATATAGAAAGCGTCGATATAATAATAACAATTAAGGTAGAAGCCAAACACGGAACAAAAACAACAAGTCACATAGAAAGTTGTCATGACCAAACAATCCGGCTAGTCATGATGGCACCAAACCCAACCCCGTAGGTATGCCAAATAACAGTCAACACAACTCAAGTAAGAAATATAGGAGTTAATTAGTAAAATAACTGAATTTCCATAAAAACTCCCAAGGATTGGTAGTACAAATCACGAGCTTTTAAGACATTGAATTTAGAAAGATGGTGCAAAATAAATACATCATATATTCAAAATATACATAAACAGGTTTGCAAATCTAAAGCTACAGAGCACAAGTGGAAGCCATAACTGAAACGCAGGTACATCTTCAATGCTAGCTCCCGCCATACACCGCGATATAAGCTCCAAGATCAACACTCAAGGTGTAGAAGAATAGTATTAGTACAATCGACCCCATGTACTCAATAAGTAACAAGCCTAAGCTCATGTTGAAAGTAGTGAAGAACTCGGAAGATAGTCGGTGTAACGACCCGGCCGGTCATTTTGAGAATTTAAGTCATGTTCAATGGCATAAGGTCTTGAGCAGATTTGTATTTTGTGTATTAACTTACGTGCGTGGTCGAGTTCAGTCACCGGATGATCTGGAGCCAAATCGGAAGAAGGATTCTAGTTTTAGAAGCTTAAGTAGTAAGAGTTAACCGGAATTTGACTTTTACGTAAACGGATCCCCAATGGGTTTTGGATGATTTCAACAGCTTCATATGGTGATTTTCGAATTAGGCGTGCGCCCGGATTTGGATTTGGAGGTCTGTAGGTTAATTTGGAGCATCTAGGCGAAAGTTGGAAAAGTTGAAGTATAGAAGGTTGGGAGGTTTGACCAAGAGTTGACTTTGGTGATATCGGGATAGGAATGTGATTCCAAAGTTGGAACAACTCAGTTATTTCATTTTGGAATTGCCTACAAAATTTTACGTCATTCCAGGTTGATTTGATAGGTTTCGGCGTGAGTTTTAGAAGTTGGACGATTTGAAAGTTTATAAGTTTGATTCATGGTGCGCTTCATATTTTAGACATTATTTGATGTGATTGGAGACCTCGGGTGAGTCTGTGTTAAGTTATGGAACTGGTTGGTGTGTTTAGACGGTGTCCCGCGGGCCTCGGGTGTGTTTCAAATGGGCTACTGGCCATTTCATTTAATTTTTGGACTGTTGTTTTCTATCATCTGGTTTCCTTCATCCCGTTCGTGTCAGTGTATCTGTGTTTGCTTAGGGTTATTTTGGATGATGAAATATTTCCTCTTCGCGTTTGCAATCTTCTACTCACGTTCGCGAAGTTCTACCCCTCCTTTCTTTGCGTTCGAGTTCTTCCGCTCGCGTTCACGAAGGTGTGACATTCCATTCTTCGTGTTCGCGTAGTTCAGACATGGGCGATCATATTTTTCCTCTCCACGTTCACGAGCGTGATGTCGCGTTTGCGTATACAAGCTGGGCAGTCCTCATTTTCTTCTTCACGATCGCGAGTGATGTTCCGCAATCGCGATGCATTAATGCCTGAGCGGAATATATAGTACACTATTCTGAGGGTAGCCATTTTTACCATTTCTGGAGATCTAGAGCTCGGTTTTGAGCGATTATTTGTGGGTTCTTCAAGCAAATCGATGGGGTAAGTGTTTTTCACCTAGAATTTATTATATTCCATGATAATATCTTTATTTTTATCATTAAATTAGTGTCTTGAGTTGAGGAAAAATGGGGATTTTGAAGAAAACTTTCAAAATGTAAAATGATGATTTAAGGGACGAATTGGTATTGGAATTTGATAATTTTAGTATGGTTGAACTCGTATCAGAATGGGTGTTTGGATTTTGTGAAATTTATCGGGTTTTGAGGTGCAGGCCCGAGGGTCGACTTTTGGGTTGGTTTTTAGTTTTGATAAAGATTGAGGCTTATGATCCGGAATAATTTCTTATGATTTTTATTTATGCTTTGAATTTGTTTTGGGTAGATTTGAGCCATCCGGGGGTTAATTCACCCAAAAAGTTCATTTTTGGGTATCGGTCTGTCTTCTTTTAGGTATGTATCTTGCCTAACTTCGTGTGAGGGAACTACACCTTAGGATTTGAGTCTTCTATGCTAATTATATCATGTGAAGTCCATGTACGCGAGGTGACGAGTACGTGCTCGGGCTTATTTGTGGAAAAGTTGGCCTTTAAGGGTTCTTAGGTCCTTGTATTCGGTGAGTATGAAGTTTTTTTTGTTACGATTGAGTTTTCATAATTACTAGTGTCACCTCTACCTATTTTGATTGGAATTAATTGCTACATGATCCAATCTTATTGCCTATTTGACTTTTATATGACTTAACTGAAGTTGTTACCTCTTATATTGCCATGCTATCCCTCCCTAATCGTTTTTCCTTAATTGAAAGTATAATTATCTCTTCTGTAATTGTTCATCCTTAATTAAGGTTATGATTATCTTTCCGCTAACTATCTGTAACTGAATTTGTTGTATCTCTTTCGTAATTTCCCAATTCTTTAAAGAAGTTTAGGTATCCTATATCTTAGTTACTTATCCTTTTTTGGAATTAATGACTCGTGATATCTCCCTTGTTGTTGAACTATACTTTGTGGGACCGTTGTTACATATTATTTTCTCCCTTGTTGAGTTGTTCTTATTATGCCTAGTATTATCTATTGTGGTTATTCCTTGTGAACTAGCTCTATAGTTTCCCTGTGATCGACGGTTCTTGAGTTGATTTACTTGTCGTCTCTTGTATTATTGTCATTGTTGTCATTGTACTTGTTGTTGTGATGCACGAGGTTTCTGCCATGCGGTTATCATTGTGATGCACGAGGTTTCTGCCGTGTGGTTGTTATTTTGATGCACGAGGTTTCAGCCGTGTGGGTGTTGTTGTGTTGCACGAGGTTTCTGTCATGCTATTGTTACTAATTTTCACATGCGGTGTGACAAGGCGGGCTATATATGTGGGTTGCGCATGTGGCGAGACAAGGTGGTAACATTATTATGCAGGTGTGGTGAGACAAAGCAGGCATTTACTTTATTAATTGTGACGTCGCGAGACAAGGTGGGCTACGTCAGGGATTGATTTATGATGACTTGTGATGGTCTGTGGCATTCTTGTTGTTGATATTTTTGTAGTGATGCACTTACCTGTTTGAGTTTTATCTTGTGGAAAATTGTGGAAGAACATTCTACATGCTGTCCATTTTCTCTATACTTACTAGCTGGCATGAACTATGTTAGAACACTTGCACAAGCATACACATAGTTAATCACTCTTATCGGTTAAGAGGATGGATCTTGATATTATTGAGTATGATACACACCCTTGTTTACTTATCTTCTATGAGAGAATGGTTCTATTGGCACATGAGTCATTAGTGCGGTTATAAATTTATAATGAGGGCACAGGATGCCAAGTTCTTAGGGTTCCAGAATTGGGACCCATAAAAATGTGGATATTCAGAGGTTCGGTACCTCGTGGAGGTTATTGGCTAAAACCTAGTGTGAAAGCGGTCGTTCTTGTTGAGTTGTTACTTGCCTTTCCTTCATCTGTGATTACCGAATTTAAATTGTGTTCCGTTCATTCTACTGTGTCATTATTATGGTGTTCCGGTTTTAGTTGTTGCCTTTCTTTTCTTACTGCAATTGCCGTATTATTGTCATTATACATAGTCTTTATATAGATATCGTACTCTGTTGTTTCTACATTTATACTTGTCCATATTATCTAGTCCAGTAGGTGTCTTGACTGTCCCTCGTCACTACTTCACTGAGGTTTGTCTTGATACTTGCTGGGTACCGTTGTGGTGTACTCATACTACACTTCTACGTATATTTTGTGTAGATCCAGGTATTTCTAAGTCAGTTGATCGTTAGCTAGCTGTGCAGATTGTTGTTGTGGAGACTTAAGGTAAACCTGCTGCTGTGTTCGCAGGCTTCGGAGTCACTTCTAGTTTTTGTATTGCGTTGTTTATCCTTATTTCAGAATGGTTGTATTTAGAGGTTTTCCAGCAAACTGTGTAGAGCTTAGGACTTGTACTACCGGTTTTGGGATTGTAAATTTTATAGAAATTTCTATTTCAAAATTGTTAGATGTTAGTTAAATATTGTTGTTATTTCAGTTAATGTTAGGGTTACCTATTCCCTAAGACTATGTGGCATCACGACACCCAACGGAGGGAAATCTGGGTTGTGACCGGCGGAGTCCAACATCAATTATCGATAGTAACACGAGACATGGTAATGCCTAAAACAATAAATAACTCAGAAAATATTATGCCCGGCTCGATCAAAGTTACGGGAAAATAGACATGATTTTCAAGTATGACAGTCAAAGTCCAATTAAACATGTGTTTGTCCAAGATCTGTATTTTTAAATCCAAAACACCATATAAGAATTTAATTTACCGGTTAGCATGAGGAAAGATACATCTCTATGCTTACATGTCAGTATATATGTCGAGTCATCAAATGTAATATACCGTCTAACATGAGGAAATACACATCTATGCCTATGAGTCAAATGTATATTACCGTCTAGCATGGGAAAAATGCATCTCTATGCCTATATGTCAAATATACATGTCAACTCAATATCATCACAGTGAAAGAAGCAAGAAATAACCACACTTAGCACATTCACGGTGACTGGCCCAAGGCCCTCACCATCATACACAACAACACTTAGCACTATACACGTGTCTGGAATAAATGCCCATCACTAAAGCACGTATATAAAACATTGTGGTTGTGCCCTCTTGTAGTATGTCAGGCTCCAGATGGGCGCATCATGCCCAAGCACTAATCATAATCACATAGCCCAATCGTGGCCCATGGTGCACGCATAGCCTCAAAATCAGTAACACTTAGCCCAATGTGGGGCATGACATATGTGCCACCTCAATAGCAATATAACTATTGCAGGATGCAACCCGATCCAACATAACTCACACCATGGTTTTACGGCCCACATCAGTCGTCAATCCGCTCAAGTCTTCATATGTCAACATCTCACAGAACATAAACCAATTATATAACACAAAATATCACAATGTGCCTCAAATACAGCTCAAACTTGTGTCACGTACAAAGACACGAATAACATGTGAGATAGCATATCAAAAATGCACAGAGGCAGAGATATAACATGCGGATATAACTATCATGCTGGAAATAGTATGACTACGGCTAAGGCAAATAACACAACATGGTAAAAATAGCCCTATCATGTCTCATTAGTTAAGCACATGACCTATACATGATTTCTAACATGAACAATATCTCACATAGTCATATAAATGGAAACAACAGGATATAAAGGAAGCATGATAGCAAAAAAATGCACATAATAGCCTAAGAACTATCTAGATCATGAACACCTCATTGCACGCACACATGCGCCTCACCTAGCACTTGTATCACCCCCAAACCCATCTTAATTATCATAGTTCTGGTGGATTATTTCCCTCAAATCCAAGTTTATATATTACTACCTCAAACAAGCCAAATCAAATATCATGCAAGCCAAACAATACTCTATAAAAACCATCTCGCGTGAATCAACATCTGAACAACTCGAAACTAGACAAAAGCAACTCAAAAATATCAAATAATGCTATACGAAACAAACTCAAGCGATAAAGGTTGAATCTTTAATCAAATATTAAAAGTCTTTTAACAATTCATTAGAGTACAAGTCCATCCATACAAATTCCATCCAATTCAAACTCTAAATCAATTTTTAAAACCCAATTATTCACTTTAGGAAAGTTTTGAAAAATACACCCAATTTCTCTTTTAGATTTATAATCAAAATGCCAAAATCGAAGATGGGATAATGTAAAATAATCAAATCCGTGTCAAAAATACTTACCATGATCCATGTGGTGAAAATCCTCTCCAAAATCACCAAATATTGAGCTCAAAATTGCAAAATGTGATAAAATGTACCAACCCTCGAATATATAGAAGTTTGCCAGCATTTTTGCATATGCAAACCATAGGCCGCTTCTAGGCGTCCCTTCTGCAATAAAATCCCGCTTCTATGGAGACAATAGAAAATCTGACCACTCACACATGTGGACAACTTTCTACTTGCGAAAACACAAGTGCGAGGAATATCAGCTTCTGGGAAGTACCTACCTAGACTGCCTTCCCGCTCTTGCGCCAAAATGCGCCTCTGCAACTCCGAAGGTGTGATCCTCATCTGCATATGCACTCACCAATCCTACGCCTCATGTTCCGCTTCTGCGGCTCCGAACCTGCATCCAAACTTCCATAGGTGCGACTACACCAGATCCCTGCCAACCAGCAATAACCAACATGCCCCAAAATGATCAAAAATGAATCTGAAACACACCTGAGGCCCTCGAGACCCCATCCAAACATACCATCAAGTTTCAAGACATAACACGGACCTACTCGAGGCTTCAATCAGGCATAACAATATCACAACCTTGGATCATCGATTAAGATAAATCTCTTAAGTTCGTAAACTTCAAACATTGAACAAAGCATCTGATTCAGGCCTAACAAATAAAGAATGAATCCGAATTTTGCATAAAAGTTCCAATTGACATATCGAACCTATTACAACTCTCGGAATAGTAATCTAAACCCATTAACATGGAAGTCAACTTCCGGTCAAACTAATGAACCTTCCAAATATCCAAATTGTCAACTTTTACCGATTAGCGCTGAAACTTTCTCGAAGCATCCAAATGTAAATATGAGCATACGCCCAAGTCCAAAATCACAACCTAGATCCGAGGTCAAATACATAAAAGTCAAAACTGGTCAACTCTTCCAACTTTAAGCTTCCAAAATAAGAATCACTCTTCAAAATAAATCCCGAACCACTTGAAAACCAAAATCAACGATACCGACAAGTCATAATACACCATATAAAACTACTCAATACCTCAAACCACCGAACACAGTGCAAATGCTCAAAATGACTGATTAGGTTGTTACAAAAGCATTAGTGCAGCAATGACAACTTAGAACAAAGACATAAATGTATACACAAGGGAAATACATGAAAATGTAATGCATGTCTCTCATCCTCGCCTGCATGAAAAGCTCCTTCATGCCTTGAACTCTTATCCTCACATTATAATATAAAAGAAATTGCACGACATCACCCTTCATGATATTACTCTCTTCCTCACATAATAATATAAAATAATGGCACGCCATTATCCTTTGTGCATAATAATGTATATGATGGCATGACATCATCCTTCGTGCTTTACACTCTTCCTCACATGATAACAACATCACCCTTGGTGCTTTACACTCTTCCTCACATGATATGTATATGCAATGGCACGACATCATAATCCATGTTTTACATTCTTCCTCACAAAGCACATGTATATGAATGATAAGCAAGGTAAGAATCATGGATAACATCAATATGAGTGGTTAAGCAAATATGCCCTGTGAATATCAATCACAGCTCTAGAACCAATAAACTATTCAATAAACCTCGAGAACCCTATTGTTCAAGTATCTCGACAAAGCTCAAACATTCTTTTCAACATAAGTATGGAACCCAAGTACTTACGAATTACAATCATAAACATGTAATTGTGATTAGGTATAGTGATGACCGAATTTATCAATCAACAGTTTCACAAGGAGTCAGTCAAATTTAATCAAGTTATAACCAGTTGAACCATGTTTTCTAGCACTGAAATGCATATTCATATTATTATAGAAGTCAAGTAAAACGTGAGGCAAGAAAATCAAAATTTCCAACAAGGCACAAAGAATCGTATAATATACCCCGAAGATGATAACCCTAGCACATGCATGTACGCTTGCACCTCGTATATATATATCACCCCCCCCCTCCCCCCTCCCCCCGCATGTAGCAAATAATATTATTTTATCATAAAAAAATCTTCCTACAAAGTTAGACAATTTACTTACCTCAAAGAAGCTAAATCAAAACTCTAAGAAACCCTTCCCACGTGAAACAACCTCCGGATGGATCGAATATAGCCAAAATAACTTAATATCATAAATAAAAGCAATTCAAATAATTGCTTATAATAAAGCTTCGGTCTTTAATTAAAATCAAAAAGTCAACCCTGGTCTTGCACCCCAGAAATCAACAAAACTCACAAATTTTGAATACCTATTCCGATACAAGTCCAACCATACTAATTTGATCCCATTCCTGCCTCAAATCGGCCTTCAAATCATCAATTTATTCAATTTCTACAATTTAATTCATTAATCAATTCAAGGTTGGAAATATAAACAAATCCGGATGAAAAATACTTACCCCAATCAAAGTAGTGAAAATTCCCTCCAATATCGCTCAAACCGGTCTCTAAAACCTTATGAGAAAAAGTAACTAAATTGCTAAACAAGTAAAAATGTAGCAGTTGTCCCAACCCAAATTATATCATCGATACTCCTTGAAACTCATGTTTGATAAGCCCAACACGGTCCTTGCGAAATTACACCCAAGATAGCCTTTTGAATCACCCAATTTAGTCTTAAAATGAGTGAAATGTGATGTTTTGAAGTTCTAAAGGAAGTTTAAAATTTTTAGGTACATAAATGGTATTTTTGTAATTATTAACACACAAAAAAACCAACATTGTTTAAGAACCCAAAACTCATTTGAAACCCCCTAGACACAAAACATATATGCATTTCAACCATAAAACATGCTATGAATCTGCTCGCGCACTCAAAACACTGAAAAGAGGTCATCTTGACCCGATATTGACCATGGTAAAACTCCAAATCCTTAACTTAACTAGTTTCTTCACCAATGATCCAAAACACACCCGAGCCCATCAGAACCCATCCAATCATACCAACAAGTACAAGTATACTATTCAAACTTATCCAAAGCCTCAAAACACCCACAGGAACATCACAACAAAGAATTAAGGCTCAAACCGAATAGAATATTTTTTTTGGTTGAAAGGAATCACTACAAGAAATTGGATAATTAGTGGCGACATTTAGCTGCAACCCTATAAGTTGCTACAAAATATATATTATCAGCAGCCGCCACAATTTGTAAATATTTAGCAGCGACTATTTATAGGTCGCCTTTAAAGTGGCTGAAATTTTCGGTCCCGCTAAAATTAAAATTTTGGCTCCGTATTTTTTGTGGAGACTTTTGTGAAGTCAGCGCTAAATATGTATTGCAGCCAATTGGGTCGCTCCTATTCCCTTTTAAAATAAAAAAGAAAATAATATCAGTAAATGAAACACTAGAAATCGGTCCAGACAAAAAATAGACACTCTCATCTCGAACACAACGAGTCGATGTGAAGAACAGAGAAGCCCCAAAAATGGGTCCTCTCTAGCTAGAAATACCAAATCGAAACCCAAAATCGGTCCTCTCTAGCTAGAAATCTGTCCAGATAATAGAAATCCCAAATCGAAATCCCTCTAAAATCTCACCCAAATCGAAATCCCTCAAATCAGAATGTGAATTCGGTTGGGTGTTTATGATACTTGTTGGAAACTTCATTTTGAAGCTAAATCGTAATATTGGAAGCTGGTTTTACGAGTTTTGATTTGAATTTGTGAATCGAGTTGTGCGAAGAAGAAGACCACTGGGTCTTTCGATTCAGGCCATTGTTTGCACTGGACAGTTCATTTGAGTTGTCTCTATTGACTCAAAGCTTCTTCAACTTCAAGTACTCAAGAACTTGTACACAGATGGGGGAGTCGGCAAAGGGCAAGAAAATATATAAGTGAAATTTTAACAACTCAGGTATGTTAAAATCCCTAATCTTTTCGTTTTTCTTTGGGAAAAGAAGTTGCTTTGTTGTAATCAAGTATTTTAGTTTTTTAATTTGCTATTGTTGTAATTAGAGGCGGAGTCGGAATTTTAACAAGTTCTGTTCAGTGTATGAGGGATTGTTCTGTTTAGTGTATGAGGGATTGTTCTTGTTTTGAGTCGGAGCTTCAAGTACTCATTCATTTTCAAGGCTCGAGTATTTAAGTTCTCGTGGATAATTGGGAGTTGTGATGTCGTGCCTGTGCTAATTTATCTTGATTTTAGTATGATTATCGGGGCACATTGGTCCGATATGATTTTATCTAGTTTTAATATTTTCACTGGTGGTTGCGAAATGATTTGGTTTGTGATAGAGCATAACAAACTCAAAATATTTTTGTCACACACATTAGAACTGTCTAAATTTCTGTCATATTCTTTAACCTGAGAACTGTCTTATTTATATAGAGACACTCTGTCGCTTTGTCGTATCCTTCCTAGTTAAAAGAAAGAAAGAAAGGAAAGCTCCAAGAGAAAAATGAGGTGGCAAACATGTAAAAGAATTAGTATTATTTCCTAGGATAGTGTAATCTGACGTGCTTATGATTTTTTCTGGTGTTTGTATTTCTTTGCTTGTATATATCTGAATAAAAATACAATAGGTCTTCAACTATATATGTAAATCAGAACAACTTAATTGAATATTATGTGTAATAGAGGAATATAGAGAAGAAATGAAGTTGATACTCTTTTCTTTATGTGAGGTGGAATGAGAATAATAATTTGTGAAATTGGGATATAAGTGAAGAAGAAATTCAAAGGTCAAAGGCATTGTAACCCCTCCATAAGCTGTTACATTTGCTTGTATTTTTTTTGCTTGCTAAAATGATTTGAGATGCTTGTTCGACAATTTACACTTATGTTTCCTATGCATACTAGTGCTACAATAGTTCCTTAGCTAAATATCTTGGTTCACACTGGAAAGTTCTCTTTGAGAGGAGTCATAAGTCGTCACTTTATGAGTTGCTGATGACTTAGAAGTTGCTATGCAGAAAAAAAAGGTGATAGGAAAATAAAAGAAAGAAAATTGGGAGAGTTTGCATGAAAATGAACGTTTTCCGCCAAAGAGTTAATTCTTTGAACTTGCGAATGAAAAATTATTGAATTGGAACACAGTAAGTTAATTTTTTCGCTCAGCTCTTGGAGCGGCAATATAAGTAGCGGAAATGATCCTCAATAGATTGTTTGGGTGTAACTTTCATCAGCTTCTGTTAAGTTGTTCTTAAGCCATTCAATACGATTTAGCTATACTACTTATAATTTTACTTAGCTATGCATTTCTCAGGCCTAGGATCCAAAAACTCTTTGGCGGAAACATGTTTTGGTACTCACATAAAACAAACTACACTGTTTTGTACATGAATTTGGTCATTCTGTTGCATAAAACAAACTAAAACTTTACACTATTAACAAATTTTAACCATGTTAGTTACAAACAACTTAGTTCTCATGTCACGACCCAAAATCCCACCTTCGGGCCATGACTGCGTCTAACGTTGAACCCGCTAGACAAGCCAACGTTTGAACTAAATAAAACTCATTAACAACTAAAACGAACAAGATAACTAAGGCATCGATGGTCCGCAATGTGAAGGTTAACAAATAACCAGAATATAACATAGCAATTTCGAAATAAAACCCATATACAAATTCCAGAACTGGTGTCACATACTCACGAACTGTCTAAGAGATTACTAAAAACAAAGGTCTGAAAATAAGTACATAGGACTATCTTTGAAATATAAAGTAAGACAGAGCTGAAAGTGAAGAGTAGAAGGTGACGCCAAGGCCCACGAACGTCTGCGTGTCTACCTCGATGTCTCATGTATGAACTGATGAGATGCTCCGACCGTCAGTGATCACCGGGTCCGGCTGCGTAGTCTGCACAACATAAAGAACTGCAGGTGTAGCATCAGTACAACCGACCCCATGTACTGAGTATGTGCCGAGCCAAACCACGGCGAAGTAGTGACGAAGCTAGGACTGACAACAATATATGTACCTATGCAATTCTATATAATAACAGGAGAACATCGACGGAAATAAGCAAGTAAGATATACGGGGATAATATGCTTGGGGGGGGGGGGAAAAAGGGGCAACAAAGTGCTAGCACGGTAGAACAGGGTAATAACTGAAATACAAAGATAAAGGCAGAACGTTAACTTTTCAAACAGATAATGAACAACACTCGGCACGGAATGTCCCCTCGTGCATAACCTCACCATCACTCGGCACGAAATGTCCCCTCGTGCATATATAATAACACTTGTCACGGAATGTCCCCTCGTGCATAACCTCACAATCACTCGGCACGGAATGTCCCCTCGTGCATAACCTCACAATCACTCGGCACGGAATGTCCCCTCGTGTGTATATAATAAAAAGTGATCAACACAGCATGTCCCCTCGTGTGATACGTAACAAACAGTCGGCACGGCATGTCCCCTCGTGCGACAAATAATAAAACAAAGCAACAATATAATGTGAAAGTCAACAGTCTCAAGTGCATGGAAATGCTCAATAAAATTCTATCGTCCCGGCAAGAAGAAATCATAAATTACAAACTCAACAAATGCCCGAAAAGGGTCTCAGCTATAACCAACCTCGCGTCAGAAATACAATTTCACAGTGTAAGCCTCAACTGAAACAAATAACTCAATAATTCCCCACGTCATGAAACAACATCAAGGTATAACTACTAATTCGCCAATTACTCATAGTGCGGGGGAATATTAAGAACACAGTAAGTTTCATCACAATTGACTCACGGGCATGCTTGACCGCAACATATAGGCACTCGTCACACCGCCTATACGTTGGACATGAGTTACATATAGCAAATAAGACTCTATACCTAATCCTTCAAGATGAGGTTAAGCCCAACACTTACCTAGGCTCTGAAAATGCAAGTCAAGCCTCAATCACAGCCTTTCCTTTAGAATCCGACTCCGGAACGGTATTATCTAGACATAATCAACCCAAGTATATCAATAATGGCTCAATAAATCAAACCCATAGCCTAATTATTTATTTCAAAGCATTCTTCCTAAGATTCC